>RCUC01103692.1:0-10562 GCA_003697995.1 Taxidea taxus jeffersonii
AAGTATGTTTTTTATTTTATAGTGTATAGTGTAGTATATTTTTTGAGCCAGCAAGCATTAATTATCATGCTACACAAATATAGCCATAGATACAACTTGAAATTCTTTGAAATGGCAGAGAACAGGAAGATAAAATTTATGTTCCCCTAGCTTTTCTCCTCTATGTAACTTAAAGGAAAATGTCTTAGACTGCTAAAATTTGATGACTCTTTTTTTGTTTGTTTGCTGAGAGGGAGAGCACGCACGCGCCCATACAAGCACACAAGCAGTGGGTAAGGGGGGGAGCAAAGGGAGAGGGAGAAAGAGAATCTTAAGCAGACTCCACACCCAGAACTCTTTATATTAGAGGGAGAAGGTATTTCAGTTGTTATTAGAGAGAAATCCAAACTGAAAGTGGAAATAGTAGTAATAGTGGTATAAGAACTCTCTTTCATCCCCCAGTATCCTCAGTTAGTAACTCACAGCCATCTTATTGTATTATTATACTGCTGCACTTCTCTAACCACCCACCCACACATGCACACCTCTCTTCCTATGTCTCCATCTCTGTTGGGATTATTAGCAGATTTCAGAAACCTTATTCCATCTAAATGTTGTGGTATTTATTTCTAAAAGGTAATGACTAAAAATATACAATACAATACGTTCATCACACCTAAAAATTAATAATTTCTTAGTATCTAAAACCTAATGAGAGTTCAGAAATTTTGCAAAAACTTGCAAAGCCGAATGCCTTTTCCACTTATATTTAAGAATAAGTAAGGTCAGTTATTTGACCCTTCCTTGGTCCACTGTGGAAATGTATGGGAAATGTCTAACTTAACTACCAACTTACTGAAACATAGTGGCTATTACTTGCTCTAATGCTTTGTTTAAAACTTAGAAGTTATTTTATCATGAGCTGCTTGTATAGCTCTAATTTTGGTTGGTGTATTATGAATGCAGTATAGAATTTTGAATCTCATTCATTACCATGGAACCAATGCCAGTAAGGGGTTATCAGTAGGATGTCACTTAACTTAGAACATTTGTCATACTAACAGAACAAAACAAAAAGCTTTCATATGTGGAAGATTTTTTAATTATAAATTTTTCTGAAAATTGCCATGATAATTTCACTTAGATTGCTGGTTTCAGATGAATGAAGCATTTCCATTTCTTGTTATGAAGATGTTTTTCAGGTCTTAGCCCAAATAACTTTGAGTATTATTTGATCATAGGGAACACTTGACATTACTTATTTTTCTGGGTAGTTGTCTCTTTGAATGAGTTTTGCTAATTGATTCCCTGATGTTAGTTTTGTCATGGGGGAAAAAAGTGGGGACATCATAATGGGGAGAGATAATGTGATTAGTTTAAAGTAAACTTTGCTACATACTAATCTTTGCTATTTAGTTACATATGTTATAGCAAAATAAATTTTCTAAATACTCACCATACTAGTTTTGCCTTGCATGAAAACATTCTAATAAATGAACTAATTTTGATAATTGTGTCTAATAGGTCTTGGTACTTGGTCTTTGTTCTTCACAGTTTTAAAAGTTTAGTTTTTTGTTCCTTTTCTTTATGATGTTTCTTTGTTTTTCTTAGAATGCATCTATCCAAGCTATGAAATCTCCGGACAGTGTTAATGGAAGCGAACCAACAACTCCTCAGGTCTGTTACTAATGTTATTTTAGAAAATAGCAAGTCATTTCAGAGTGTTGGTCAATCTGTATTATTAGCACCTGGCTTTATATTGAAATAGTGATGTCTATACATTTCATACACCATGTATGGTAAATCCAGGTTGGTTGATGCTTTCTTAGCAACAGTTTTATATGAAAGTAGTTCACTGTATATTCACCAGTCCTGTCACATGCCATTGTTACTCATTTTAAAAAATCAATGGCAGTGAAGAGAAAACTTTTTGAAAAAGGGAATCTGATTTTATAGTTGTAAAAGATTATGGACAGTTTATATCTAAAGACATTGAGTTACATAATTTAGAAGGTGGGGGGATATGGAGGAAATGGGATTTCTCTTAAAGTTTGTTCTAATGCATAGTCTTTTTACTACTAGAAAACTTGTTATCTTTGATTTTAAAAAGTTATTTGGGGAATATAGCTCAAGTGACATTCTTTTGACTCTTTCCTAAAAAGAAGGAAAAAAGTTCATTAAAAATGTCATAATGGCAGCAATGTCTGAGAGAATATTTGTTTGCTTTGGCTTTGGTGATGACATTATCATTAACCTGGCTGTTCTCAGCAGTCTCTAGTGTAGGGCAAAAACATTTTTAATCTGTGAACCTAGAGCATGTATGTAGACAATTTATGAACTAAATGATGTATGAACTAAATTACATAGACTAACCATTCTCAAATATTGTCTAGCAAATGTATGGATTATAGCTTCCCAAATGCCATGAACAGATTATATGAACTGAGAACCTCATTCCCTCATGGGGGCTGGTCAAGTTCCAGGCATAGTCCAAGTCCCTGAGCTTGTTGACTCTGGGTTTGCCCAGACTCCCTAGTTAATTCAAAGTCCTCTATAAATACATCATTTTCTATAAGCTCCAGGAAGTAGGGTAAAATATTTGGATGCACCACTCTAAATGGTACTGGAAGATCTAGTGATCTTTAATGAATATTATTATTATTATTTTTAAAAAATATTTTATTTATTTATTTGACAGACAGAGATCACAAGTAGGCAGAGAGGAGGAAGCAGACTCCCTGCCAAGCAGAGAGCCTGATGCGGGGCTCGATCCCAGGACCCTGGGATCATGACCTGAGCCGAAAGCAGAGGCTTTAACCCACTGAGCCACCCAGGTGCCCCTTTAATGAATATTATTAAAAATATTATTTAGGGGACGCCTGGGTGGCTCAGTTGGTTAAGCGGCTGCCTTCGGCTCAGGTCATGATCCCAGCGTCCTGGGATCGAGTCCCACATCCGGCTCCTTGCTGGGCAGGGAGACTGCTTCTCCCTCTGCCTCTGCCTGCCTCTCTGTCTGCCTGTGCTCACTCTCTCTCTCTCTCTCTCACAAATAAATAAATAAAATCTTTAAAAAAAATATTATTTAGAATGCCTATTTTCCATTTTAGAAGGGGGCTGGGGGGATGGGTGAGCCTGGTGATGGGTATTAAGGAGGGCACGGATTGCATGGAGCACTGGGTAGTATACACAAACAACGAATCACGGAACACTACATCAAAAACTAATGATGTACTGTATGGTGTCTAACATAACATAATAAAAAAATAGAAAGCCTTTATTCCTCTCTTATAGTCCCAAAAGACTAAATACTGTTAGGAATGCAAAAACTAGAATGAATGATAACCAGCTTTATAACACATTCAGGAGAAATTTAAGTTTTCATTAAGGTGAAGAATGAGCATGCATAATGTTCAGGAAGTAAGCCCATTGAAGACTTTGAACTTTCTTAAAAAAATACAAATAGGGGCACTTGGGTGGCTCAGTAGGTTAAGCCTCTGCCTTTGGCTCAGGTCATAATCTCAGGGTCCTGGGATCGAGCCCCATGTTGGACTCTCTGCTCCGCAGGGAGCCTGCTTCCTCCTATCTCTTTGTCTTGTGATCTCTCTTTCCATCAAATAAATAAATAAAATCTTTGAAAAAAATACAACTGTTTTTCTAAAAGATAATAAAGTAGTATTTATTGAGTGTTTACTATGTGTCTGTCATTGTTAAACATTTTACATATATGATTTCTTTTGATTCTTATAACAAGGGAAATGCCTTTACTCAGAGTCTATTTATCAAACATTTAAAAAAATTTTTTTTAAGATTTTATTTATTTATTAGTTAGAGAGAGAGCACAGGCAGACAGAGAGGCAGGCAGAGGCAGAGGGGGGAGAAGCAGGCTCCCTGCCAAGCAAGGAGCCCGATGTGGGACTCGATCCCAGGACGCTGGGATCATGACCTGAGCCGAAGGCAGCCGCTTAACCAACTGAGCCACCCAGGCATCCCTGTTTTTCAAACATTTTAAAAAAATATTTTACTTATTTATTTGAGAGAGAGAGAGAGAGCGAGCGCACGTGCAAGCTGTGGGAGCCACAGAAGGAGAGGGAGAAGCAGGCTCTCCACTGAGCAGAGTCTGATGTGGGGCTCGATCCCAGGATCCTGTGATCATGACCTAAGCCAAAGGCAGGTGCTTAATGCACTGAGCCACCCAGGAGCCCCTCAGAGTCCATTTTTAAACATAATTCTGACAAGTTGATTGTTGGCTGTTATTAGCAAATTGGGAATAATGTATATTCTTTTTTTTTTTTTAATTTTATTTATTTATTTGACAGAGATCATAAGTAGGCAGAGAGACAGGCAGAGAGAGGAGGAAGCAGGCTCCTTGCTGAGCAGGGACCTGAGCAGGACCCTGGGATCATGACCTGAGCTGAAGGCAGAGGCTTAACCCACTGAGCTACCCAGGTGCCCCAGGAATAGTGTATATTCTTAAAGGGGGTGGAATGCTTACTATGATTGGGCATCTTGACAGCAGCAGGAAATAAGAGTTGACACCAAGGTAGAAGAAGAGATGGTACAAAGCAAGCCCAAGAGTTTGTAAACGTAGCTGCCTATGATCCCCTTGTTACTGGCTCAGACATCCTACGTAAATCAGTTGGTTTTTGGCACATGATATAATGATTTAACAAGTGTTTACTCCTTTTTTCTTTCCATCATAGTATCTTTTTTTTTTTTTTTAAGATTTTATTTATTTATTTGACAGACAGAGATCACAAGTAGGCAGAGAGGTAGGTAGAGAGAGAGAGGGAAGCAGACTCCCCGCTGAGCAGAAAGCCCAACGCAGGACTTGATCCCAGGACCCTGAGATCATGACCCGAGCCGAAGGCAGAGGCTTAACCCACTGAGCCACCCAGGTGCCCTCCATCACAGTATCTTATGAAAATTTTCAAACATACAGAGAAATAGAACTTTAAAATGAGCGTCTTTGTACCTACCACCCAGATACAGCCATTGGTACTTTACTCTAATTGATTTATCACAAATCTGTCCCAGTATACATTCTTTTATGTAGCCCCTCAATCCATTTTATGTTTTTGATGCATTTCAAAGTAAGTTGCAGGCCACAGTATCCTTCCCTCTAATATTTTAGCATGTACATTATTAATCAGGGTTTAGTATTTGTTTTTAAGTATTAATACTTTAATTACTTTAAGAAGAGAAGAAGGGAAATACCACATATAAGAATTAATTCTCAAGTTAAAAATACAAGTTAAATCAAATTTGCTATGGAACTGACTTGATATGGAACTGACTAGTTTCAGAGGTATAATTAGTGGTATAATTATGTATCTAGCTACTAATGACACACAGCCCAGAGGTTCTGTAGTAATAAGTTGTGATGAAAATTTAATTTATCTGATTAAAAGGTAGTTATCTGCCTAGATTTTTTTTTAGATTGAAGTATAATTGACATAAATATACCATTAGTTTCATACTAGGTGTACATCGTAGTGACTTGATATTTTTATATTAAAGTTAGGAAATGATCACCATAATAGTCTAGTTACCAGAATCTGTCACCACACAAGGTTATTACAGTGTTATTGTGTTCCCTATGCTGAACATTACATCTGCCTGACTTCTTTCTATTGTAACTGAAAGTTTCTACCTATTAATTCTCATTATGTATTTTGCCTTGTTCCCCAGACCCCTCCCTACTCTGGCAACCAGTAATTTGTTTCCTGTGTCTTTGAGTCTGTATTGTTTTATATATATTTTTTAGATTCTTTTTTTTTTTCTTAAAGATTTTATTTATTTATCCGACAGACAGAGATCACAAGTAGGCAGAGAGGCAGAGAGAGAGAGGAGGAAGCAGGCTGCCCGCAGAGCAGAGAGCCCGATGCGGGGCTCGATCCCATGATCTTGGGATCATGACCCAAGCCGAAGGCAGCGGCTTTAACCCACTGAGCCACCCAGGCGTCCCTATTTTTTAGATTCTATAGATAAGTGAAGTCATATGACATTCGGCTTTCTTTGTCTGACTTACCTCATTTAGCATAATACCCTCTAGGTCTATCTGTGTCACAAATGGCAAGATTTCATTCTTTTTACATGGCTAAGTAAAATTCTTAATGTAAATATTTCTATAATCATTATATATATATATGTTATATATATAACGTATATCTTGCCTTTTCTTTATCAGTTCACCTGTTGAAGGACACTTAGATGTTCTTTCTGTATCTTGGCTAGTGTAAATAATGCTGCAGTGAACATAAGGATACATATATTTCTTGGAGTTGGTGTTTTCATTTGTTTATTTCAGAGAAGTACCCAGAAGTGGAACTGATGGATTGTGTGGTAGTTCTTTTTTTTTTTCAAAGATTTTATTATTTATTTATTTATTTATTTATTTATTTGACAGAGATCACAAGTAGGCAGAGAGGCAGGCAGAGGGAGAGGGTGAAGCAGGCACCCTGCTGGCAGAGAGCCCGATGTGGGGCTCCATCCCAGCACCCTGGGATCATGACCTGAGCCGAAGGCAGAGGCTTTAACCCACTGAGCCACCCAGGCGCCCCGATTGTGTGGTAGTTCTGTTTTTAATTTCTACTTTTTGATGAACCTCCATACTCTTTTCCATAGTGGCTATGCCAGTTTACATTCCCACCAACAGTGCGCCAAGCTCCCCTTTTTTCCTACATCCTCACCAACACTTGCCATTTTTTGTCTTTTTGGTAATAGCCAGTCATACTACTGTGAGGGTGATATCTTGTAGTGGTTTCGATTTGCATTTCCCTAATGATTAGCGATGTTGAGTATCTTTTCACATGCCCAGGTGTCCATTAGCAGGTAAATAAACTGTGCAGTATCTATTCGAAGGAGTCCTACCTACACAGGCCATCTGTGGCCATCTGTCTGTCTTTGGAAAAATGTCTATTCAAGTCCTCTGCCCATTAAAAATATTTTTTTTTGTATTGCATAACTTCTTTATATATTTTGGATTTTTTTAAAAAGATTTTATTTTATTTATTTATTTGACAGAGATCACAAGTAGGCAGAGAGGCAGGCAGAGAGAGAGGAAGGGAAGCAAGCTCCCCGCTGAGCAGAGAGCCCGATGCGGGGCTGGATCCCAGGACCCTGGGACTACGACCTGAGCCCGAGGCAGAGGCTTTAAACCCACTGAGCCACCCAGGAGCCCCTATATTTTGGATTTTAATCCCTTATCAAATCTATGATTTGCAAATATCTTTTGTAGTTGTAAGTTGCTGTTTTGTTTTGTGGATGGTTTCTTTCACTGTGCAAAAGCTTTTTAGTTTGATATAATCCCATTTGTTTATATTAGCTTTTGTTACCCTTGCCTGAGGAGACTGGTCCAAAAAACTACTGCTAAGACTGATGTCAAAGAGCTTACTGAATTGTGTCCTTTTTTGAGGTAAATTTTATGTAAAATGAAATACACAATTCAAGTGTACATTAACTGACTTTTAACAAATGTATATGCCAAACCCATATGTTACACCCATACAGAAATTATAGAATGTTATCAACATTGCAGAAAGTTCCTTTATGGTTCTTCTCCCTCCTAGAGGTAATCTCTTAGAATTTTTTCCAACTGTACAATGGATTAGTTTTGCTTGTTTAAGAACTTGATATAAGTGGCCTCATGTATGTAATATGCACTGTCTCATAGAAGGCTTCTTTCACTCACCAGAGTTTTTTGAGATTTCATTCATATTTTTGTGGTTATCAGTAGTTTGTTCCTTTTTATTCTGTCTAGGACTCCTTTGAATAGATATTGCACAGTTTATTTACCTGCTGATGGACACCTGGGCTGTTTCCAGTTTTCGACTATTAGGAATAGAACTATGAAACATTGTAGAAATCTTTTTGTGGTGTGTGTTTTCATTTCTTCCTTTTTCTTTTTGACTGTTATAGATTGCATACTAATACTTTATGATGATTTCTAGAGTAGCATATACTGTATATGTAGAATGATGTATTTGATACATCTCATTTTGACCAAAGCATTGAATGTTTAAATATCTCTTATTAGGTCATCATATCATTTTGATAGATTAAGACATAACTGAACAAATGTGTACTAAGCAGCAGCTTTATGGAAAGCACTATGGCTGAGATAGCTATAGGGAATGTGGATTCTTTTCTAAATGGGCATAAAATCTGGGGTAAGGGTGTGTGTGTAGCAGAGATAGTGAAAGAAAAACTTAGTGCTTACTGCATATAATACACTATTTTAAGTGTTTTCATTCATTTAATTCTTATAACAATTCTACTAGGTAGTACTGTTACTATTTCCATTTTATAGATGAGAAAAGTGAAACACAGAGGCCTTAAAACTACAAACTAGTAAATGGTAAAGCTGTGATTCAAATCAGGGAATTTGGTTCAGAGTCTGTGTTCTTAACCACTGTGCTGTGATGTCACTGTAGTTATTCTGGGGCATAAACAACTCAGTTGTTATACCAGCATGTAAGTAACTAATGGTGAGTCAGAGTGCAGTAAGTGCTCCAGTAATGGTTCTGGTAAAAGCTAAGGCCATCAGAAGGGTTATTTCTGATGAATGAGATCTGAGGTTTCCTAGAAGAGCTGACATTTGAGCTGAGTTTTGAAGGATGTCTGGATTTTCCTATGCAGGGAAATTATGGGCAGTGGTACAGAGGCACACAATGATGCATTTGTTTCAGGGTGGGAAGTTGCCTGTTACGACTCAAGTTTTTGGTATGTGGAAGGGTGAATTTACAGAGAAAAGGGTTTTGGGAAATGGAAACCTTGAATATAAGCTAAGGAATTTGAACTTTATATTAGATGGGAATCCAGTTTAAGATTTGGAATGAAATGGTCTGGATGGTGTTTTAGGAAGACAGTTCTGTGGTGACAGTACAATAGGACAGATTAGAGGCAAGGGAACACAAGGCTGCTGCAGGTATCCAGCTGAAACAGGATAAGGGTCTGAACAAGAAGACTGTTAGAGGAACAAAAGGAGGGGTTGAAAACGGGGTCAAATGGGAGATAGAAAGGAATTAAAAGTAACTCTGATGTTTTCATTTATTTTTGCGTGTACATTTCTCCTTCTCTAGCCCCCTTCAGTTTTTTCAAAAAATGAATCATAAATCTGTGAATGTCTTTGGTGTAAGAAACCTGACAACAATTGGCACCCCAGTGAGAGTTGAGTTTTTCACATATCAGAGGGTCTAAGGATTAAGGGCACTTCTCTCTTTAGCCTCTTATCCCCTCACATCCTTGCCACTGCCTTTCACCCTCACAATTACAAATTGGCCTCCAAGAAGTACATCTTCATTCTAGACAGGAGGAAAGACTGAAGACAGGACTGAAGCCATTATTTCTTTTTATTAAGAAAATAATACCTGTCCTGGAATCTATTTATAGATTTCTACTTGTAAATAGTGGAAGTAGTAGATTTCCTGTGTAAATAGTACAGTAGTGTACATTATTGGCTGAACTTTGTAACCAGCACTCCAAGTCAAGTAACAGAAATTATCAGTATCCTAGAAGCCCTTATGCTCCCTTCTATTCCCTGCTCTTAACTCCCAAGGGTAACTTCTATGCTGACATCTAGGTTAATTTTGCCTGTTTTTGAAATTTAGGTAAACAGAATAAAAATCGGTAATCTTGTGTCTGTCTTCTTTTGCTTGATGCTTTGTGAGATTTGTTTATATTATCATGGTTGTAAATCATTCTCATTGCTGTCTAGTATTCCATTGGTGAACAGACTGCAGTTTATCCATTTGGTGATTCATAGTCATCGACAGTAGCATCAAGTTTGGGGCTATTTTGAAGAAGGTTGCTATAAACTTTCTAGTTTGTCTTTTCTTAGACACATTTATATATTTCTATTAAGTATATACCTAGTAGCAAAATTGCTGATTCACATTGTGTACACATGTTCAATTTTAGTAAATACTGACAGTTTTCTAAAGTGGACTGCTCCACATCCTTACCAATACTTGGTATTTTCCGTAGTTTTGATGTCAGCCATTCTGGTGGATGTGCAGTGGTATCTCTTGTGGCTTTAATTTGTATTTGCAAAGGTGAATATTCTTACCTGGGTGTATTGTGACTCTGAACAAAACTGGGTCTGGGGGTGCCTGGGTGGCTCAAGCCTCTACCTTCGGCTCGGGTCGTGGTCTCAGGGTCCTGGGATCGAGTTCCGCATTATGCTCTCTGCTTAGCGGGGAGCCTGCTTCCACCTCTCTCTCTGCCTGCCTCTCTGCCTACTTGTGATTTCTCTCTCTGTGTTTCAAATGAATAAAAATCTTTAATAAAAAAAACAACAACTGGGGTGTGGTTAAAAGAAAGAAAGGAAGATTGGGTTATCAGGTGGTAGCCAGTATATGTTGTTCACCTTAAGCCAATCATACTTCAGAATACTGCATATGTATTGACTTGTTACTCCTCACAAGTACCTTGTGAGGTAAGTGTAGTTGTTATCCCCATTTTACATATGAAGAAACAGAGTCACGATAAGTTAAGTCACTTGCTCAAGGTTATGTTGCCAGTAACTCATAGAGCTAAGACTTGGTCCCAAGTTGCCTGGTTTCGTAGCCTGTGCACTTAGCTAC
>RCUC01103695.1:0-21166 GCA_003697995.1 Taxidea taxus jeffersonii
CTTTTGCCTCTGTAATTTTTGCATTATGAGCTCTCCAACTTTATTCAAGCATTCCTTTCTCTGGGCCGAGTCTGACTTAAAAACTGGACTGGGTCCAGAGTCTGAGTGGGTCCAACTTAGAAACCAGATCTGGCTTAGAAACCAGATACTGGGTCCGGCGTGAGGCCTTAGGTGGATAAAATTTTGTCTTCAGTCTGAACAAGGGTTAACCTTACCATAGATCATCTTAGATTACAATTGGCCACAGTGGAGAAATTTTAACCTACATAAGTTTATCCGTTTGCAAGGAACCCTAGAAAAAAGAGGGTCTCAGTCAAGTGCTCATTGTAAAGGGCAGAGGGAAGATTATTTTTCTCCCTGTAACGTTTCTAGTGATGAGGATGGCGCCTGCCAGGACACCCCACTATCTCAAGAGCCTACAGGCAGGATCCTGGGAAAACTGGCAGAAATCCAAGAAAGTGAGAATTCTTACCAAAACCAGCTCTCCCAGATCTCTAGTGCTGGTGCCTTGTCAAGAGAGGAGACTGGCAGGCAAAAAAAAACAAATTGGTAAAATTACATCTTTGAACTGGGCCTGGTGAATTTGCTTCTGGGTACAATTTGTGGTTGATCCGTTCTCTCCTGGGGACAGCTACTACCTTCTTATTTGTCACACTTTATGTCCTGATGACTTGACTTGGCAACCATCAGGTGGGGGCTGCAAACATTGGCTGGACCGAAAACTGGGTTGCACTTAGCTGGCAACTGGGGTCCTACTGACCGCAGAAAATTTACCCTTGCTTACCTCGTTAGTTTCACTGGGAGTGAAGGAGTTCTAAGGGTTAAAAATTCTAATTAATCTCTGCAACTAAAACGACCAGAAATAAAGAGAGGAACAACCTTTGTGAGGGGAATAGGATGCATGTGGCTAAAAAAAGGTATGAGTGACAGGGATACATTTTTGCTAAAGGAGATGAAAGTAATTGCACCCTAAAGGAGAGGTGGTTGTTTCAGAATGGAAAGAGGAGGATAAAGGGGGAACAAATTCTATACAGGAATTGAGGAGGCAGAGGGATGGGGAAGAAAGGCTCAGCGGACAGAGAGAGAAATTTACCTGTGTAGTCAAGCTTGCTAAAAACACAATGAATTCATTATAAGGTTTACTTTAAAAAAATAAGCTTTAATAAATAGCGTACTTATGTAAAACTCAACATTTCCTTTCATCCGCTTAAAGGACAAAGCTCTCTTGGCCTATTGGTCTTTTAATAAGACCCATGAAAGGTTTTTCTTTACCTTTTAAGGAATCTGTCTAGAACACAGGATTCTGTGTTTTATCAAAATAATTCCTTGGGCTTCAGGTTTTCTTTATCAGATCTTCAATTACTTCAGAAAACTTGGTCTTCTCAATCTTGAAAGAGCTCAAGTCTCATAACTATGTAACTTTCTGTATGTGCCTTCGAGGTTTTTAATTATTGCTTTGGTTAAGTGAATGTTTTGGGGACATACTTTCCAAAAATAAAATTCTAAATGAAGTTTTTTTTTTTCTTTGAACTAACTTTGGGGTTTGCAGAGGATCCCTGAACCACCTCAAAAGATTTTTTGTCTTTCCTTATAAAACTGGAGATGTTAAATTTACTGGACTTACTTGCATACGTTAAACAACAGGGGAAACATTGTCAAACAATAAGGGATGCTAAGCCTTCTTTATGTTATAATGTATGGATATATGTTACTAAATATAAGTGTTGCAGAAAGGGTATAAAATTCCTGAAAATCCAATATGTCCTAGTTTAATAGTGTTTTTGTTGTAATTCTAGTTATTATCTTAAAGCATTGCATGCCAAAGAAATAACATTTCCTTGTCATTTTCATTATAATGACCTCTCCTTTCAGATTTTTAACCATGGCCATTTTTAAGTCTTTTGTCATTTATGCACAGTTATGGTTTCCCCCTGATGCTTTCACCAAAGCCCTTCATCTTCAAAGAGACTCATGGAAAGGACTCAGAAGAGCACAACATTCTGCTAACTTTCAGATCATACTCCTGCACTGGGTTAGAATTTCAGAACTTGAACAGAGAAAGTGACAGCTTCGCAAAACTACAGCAAAAGATCAAGATCAGTAAGAACTAATTACATGGGACTTAATGAACAGATGAGAATGATTATAGTTTTTACGACTTTTGCTTGTTTTGTTTATGACTTGTGTGGGCTCTTTAATATTTTGTCTTTCCAGATTTAAGGAAACCCTTTGTCTTTTCTCTCTCTCTTGCTCTCTCTTCTTTTTTAACATTCTATTTATTCATTTGTGACAGAGAGATACAGATAGAGAGGGCATGAGCATGGAGAGAGGCAGAGGGAGAGGGAGAGGCAGACTCCCTGCTGAGCCAGGAGCCCTACACTGAACTCGATCTCAGAACCCAGAGACCATGACTTGAGCTGAAGTCAGACACTCACCATCTGAACCACCCAAGCTCCCCTATCTTTCTCTTAAGCTATCAGTGATTTAGAAAATACACTTTTGTGAACAAGGATGAAACATTTGCCTTTTTCTTCCTGCCTAATACTGCCAGAATTCAGAAATTCTTATTTTGATGGTGATATAGTTATTTGCACAAGTTCAGTAAGAATCTGTTCTTATAACAGGACACAATCAGAAACATTGTTTATACTACCAACATTGGAAAACATTGGAAAAACCCATCCTGGTACCTTGCTTGCTTACAGAACAAGGAGATGAACAGCAAAAACAATTCTTCCACAGATTTCACATCGTAACTTCAGAGTTTCACAGCGAGACAAAAGCAAGAGAATGATCAAAAGCGGGAATTGTCAAATTAATTAAACAAGGAGGCTGTTGGACCAATGCATCTCTAATACCAACGCAGCCTACTTAAGCAAACCAAAATCTAAGCCTGAGAATCCCTCAAGAGTATAAAATCAAGACACTAAAAACAACGAATCACAAACAGCCAACCAGGCTTTAATTATGGCCAAACAAGAACTCCCTTACTTTGCTTTGACCATTTTCTCTGTGAAAGCCTCTCCCCAAGCTCCTGCCGGTGGAACGTTCCTAACCACGTCTGGCTTGGTTTGAGCCTGCCTCGGTCTGCCTGATTTGAACAGATTTTTATTCAAATAAACTCTTAAAATTTTTAACATGCTTCAGCTTTTAATAGTGTGAATGGTCTAATCTTGTACAGTCCCCACTACTCTGAAATGTATTTTAGCAGCCCCGTTTCACATTTTTGTGTCTCGGGGACACTGGAGCTTGAGAGCCTGTGCTACATAAGTGAGTGATGGCTTGGTCCAGGAATAGGGCTCAAGGAGAGGCCAATTACACTTTCAGGTCACTGGTAATTTTACCCTAGTTCGCACATTTAACAACTGGCTATATAGTATTTCTGCTCTTCTAGGTCTTCCATTCAGGATGCCAATGTTCATTACCAGAAGAATATGTTGATTGCTCTCGTCTTCTTTTTTTTTTTTTAAGATTTTATTTATTTATTTAACAAACAGAGATCACAAGCAGGCAGAGAGGCAGGCAGAGAGAGAGGGGGAAGCAGGCTCCCCGCTGAGCAGAGAGCCCGATGCGGGGCTCGATCCCAGGACCCTGGGATCATGACCTGAGCTGAAGGCAGAGGCCTAACCCACAAAGTCACCCAGGAGCCCCTGATTGCTCTCTTCTAATAAGATATATACATCCACACAATTTTTGCTGGTGTGATTCGGAGAATCACAGCACACATACATCTTTTTTCCAATTTATTTGTTTAATTAGAAATCTCTTTCTTCAGCATGGAACAAAGTATGAGGATCTTATAAATCCTGACACAAGAGTATCTAATATTTTTCTTTCAGCTTAGCAGTATACAGTAAAACAACAAATAGTAAGCACTAAAAGCTGAATTATTCTGAAATTGCTTACACAGAACTCCAAACTACTTGTCAGAAGATTTTAAGCAATAGGTATTAGGAAGAAAATGCATATATATACATGAATCTAAGAACATTTTGTAGCCTCCTATGGCTGAAATATACTGGGCCATAATAAACCTCTAGACAACACTCAGATCATTTCTGTAATTTAAATCTCTTTTGTAAT
Organism: Taxidea taxus jeffersonii; assembly: GCA_003697995.1. Classification (NCBI taxonomy): domain Eukaryota; kingdom Metazoa; phylum Chordata; class Mammalia; order Carnivora; family Mustelidae; genus Taxidea; species Taxidea taxus. The sequence goes on from RCUC01103695.1 coordinate 4,084, forward strand.
AACTTCATAGAACAGCATAGACATCAAAACATCCAATTTGTGTTGGCAGCAAAGAGATTCCATGATTCATTCATTCACTTTGAGATCCTTAGTTGCAATCCAAAGAAACTGTTCTAGCTCATTAAAGCAGATAAAAATACTTTATTAAAGGGTGTAAGACTCAGAATTTCTGGAAAAGTCACAGAAGCAGGCTTGACAGCCATTCTTCCAGGAAAATATTTCAAAATAAGATGCAAAATGATGCCAACACCACAGCTACCATAAGACACAAGGCCACAGCTCGCCCTGGGGATTCCAGGTACTGAAGACAACTTCTGGAGTCTTCTAGACTGTGTCTCTGAAAAGGTGGATGTCACTGCCTGGGTGATGTGTCAGTGTGTGGCTACAAAGTATGATGACTAGAGAATTAAGCTTCTGGGCTCTCTGCCACTGTGAGTAGTGGGCTCAGAAGGTGAAGAATTCCCCATACCAAGAAAGGTGTACAAAGGTGCCAAAGAGTCAAAATAAATGACCAGTGCCTCCAACAAGCAAGAGGGAACTAGATACAAACTGAGGAAATGATGAGGAAAAATAAAAACAACGTGTTAAGCAACAAATTTGTGTGGAATCTGCAGTTCGCTGAGGAAGACAGAACAAAAATCAAGCAGATAATCCCATTAATAAAGATATAATTATAGGGACGCCTGGGTGGCTCAGTTGGTTGAGCAGCTGCCTTCGGCTCAGGTCATGATCCCAGCGTCCTGGGATCGAGTCCCACATCGGGCTCCTTGCTCAGCAGTGAGCCTGCTTCTCCCTCTGCCTCTGCCTGCCACTCTGTCTGCCTGTGCTTGCTCTCTCTATATATATATAACAAATAAATAAATAAAAATCTTTAAAAAAAAAAGATATAATTATAAATCCCATAAGATACAAAGGAGAGAGACCAGGTTTTCTGACAGCCGGTATCAATGAAACCCAACTTGAACTGGGGATCCAGAAGACTTCTTAAGGAAATGATCTCTGACTTGAGTCTGAGGAAGGAATGAGGTAAGCAGATGAAGAGAGTTGAAGAACATTCTAGAACATCCCAGTCAGGGGAAGCACGTAGGTGAAAGCCTGTGGTGAGAGGGAACACAGGGATTCTGAGGATGTGGAAGAAGCACGTATTTGTTCTAGATTCAGGTTGATTGAGAGGCAAGTGTTGGAAATAAGGTTTGAATGGTAGATGGAGCTAGATAAAATATGGGGCCATATTTCTTTCTTCATTATGAAAGCAAATATGGAAGGCCTGAGCTGGAGAACTCTATGATAATCAGATCACCCTGAATGTTGTGTGCCAAACGAGCACTAGGAGGCTGTGGACATTGTGTGGTTCAGGAGAGAGGTGACAGTAGTCTCAGATTCATACAAGACACATGGAGAAAGCCCACAGCCTCTTGACAGTATTGTCACTCTTACTTCAAGTTTATGTTCTACGTTATTTTATTTTACTTTATTTTTTAAAAGATTTTATTTATTTATTCATGAGAGACAGAGATGCAGAGGCAGAGGGAGAGGGAGAAGCAGGCTCCCCTCTGAGCAGGGAGCCTGATGAAGGGCTCGATCCCAGGACCCAGAGATCATGATCTAAGCTGAAGACAGGCACATAAGCAACTGAGGCACCTGGGCACCCCTATGTTCTATTTTAATCAGTTTTCCCATATCTAATATTTTGCAAAATTGAATGATATACTTCCTCCAAGTTTTTCTGATTTTGAGATGTTTAATACCATAAATATTCCCTTTTTCTTTTCTTTTCTTTCTTTTTTTGAAACTGCATCTGGGATAATATTACAGAATATCTTCAATTCATAGCCTAATGCATTTGGACAAGCTGAAATCCCTTGAAATTCAGAATTTATTATAAAATGCATAGTGGTTTCCAAACAGTAGTGCATGACCTAGGAATTACAATATTTATCACTGCTTTTCAGACTTCCATCCAAAAACTGCCTTACCCTGACTCCCATATCTACTAATTCTTCTCCAATTAATTCGCAGTTAAATTCTGTATAAATAGCAATAGAAACCTCTTTAAGAATTCCATTAATTTTTTTCTTCAATTACTTAAATTTCATTAGGACTAAAGATTTCTTTGCATTAAAGCAGCCTGAAGCATTAGCTTTAAAAAGTAGGGTTTGGAGCCAGAAGTCCTGACATTAAGCTCTGTTTCCATCACTTCCAAGATATTTGACATGTTGCAAATTTTTTGGTTCTCTCAGCCTTTGCCTTCTCCAGTGCAAAAGTAGCATGACAGGGTCTCCAAATGAGCTGCAGCAAACATGGAACAAAAGGATGTTTCATCAAAATGATTTGCATCTTGTAAAACCAGAGAAACATGAGTTATTACTAAACATGAAGATAATCAACCAAATACATAGGGCAGAAACACTGTTTGTTTTTTTTTAAGATATTATGCATTTATTTGTCAGAGTCAGAGAGAGCACGAGCAGGGGGAGAAGCAGGGAGAGGAAGAGGGAGAAGCAGACTCTCTGCTGAGCAGGGAGCCTGACGCGGGGCTCCATCCCAGGACCCCAGGATCATGACCCAAGCAGAAGGCAGACACTCAACCAACTGAGCCACCCAGATGTCCCAGAAACTTTGGGGTTCTCGCCAACAAAGACAATATCAAAAAAAATTTTTTTCTTAAGATTTCATTTACCTATTTGAGAGAGAGAGAAAGAGTGAGGGGGGGGAGAGAGAATGAGGAGGGAGGAGAGAGAGAAGCAGGCTCACCCTGAGCAGGGAGCCCAACCATGGGGCTCCATCCCAAGATCCTGGAATCATGACCCAAGCCAAAGGCAGATGCCTAACCGACTGAGCCACCCAAGCACCCCAAGATCCAAAATTTTTGCAGCATTTTAACAACATGCACAAAAGAGACCACAGCTGTTGTGACTGTGAATGTGCTCCTTCTTTTGGAAGTTCTCCCGCTGGTCTCTGATCTCAGAGCATGTGAAAACCCTGAGTCAGCCCACAGCCCCCTCCGAGGTGGGCTCTGTCCTAGAAAGCAATCATGCTGGTAAATTTAAAGAGGCAAGGAGTAAGCAAGTCCTAACTCTCCATAACAATGAACACTCAGGTTCCTCCAGTGCACTGTTTTATCTTCTTTTTTAATTTATTCATTGGGTATTAATAATATTCTTCAGTTCAAGGCACATTATCATTGATCCCTAGGAGGCTCTCTAGGTTCAATATTTAATTATTCCATCTTATCCCCATCTCCAATGCAACCATTCTGTTGTGTTTATTCCTTTTGGGTTTTAAGTGCTTAAAAAATAGCATGTCTGGGGGCACCTGGGTGGCTCAGTGAGTTGAAGCCTCTGCTTTCGGCTCAGGTCATGATCCCAGGGTCCTGGGATCGAGCCCCGCATTGGGCTCTCTGCTCAGCAGGGAGCCTGCTTCCCTTCCTCACTCTCTGCCTGCCTCTCTGTCTACTTGTGATCTCTGTCTGTCAAATAAATAAATAAAATCTTAAAAAAAAAAATAGCATGTCTGATTTTGTTAGCATTTATGTCGAACTATGAAAATCCTTACAGATCTCATTCAGCTTCTATCTTTCTGGATGAAGCTTTTTTTGTTTGTCTGCTTTTTAAAACCCAATCTTATTTCTATGTATACATCAGATATGTTCTTTCTGATGCTTCCTAATAACCCATGGTGGTCTCCAAGTCTATGTACCCAAATTGGCACCAACTTCCACCACTGTAAACGACACTGCAGCAAGTATCTTTATATTTTTCATGCTCTAAATATGAGATATTTTTTGATACCTTCTCAGGAGCAGAATTGCCAGGTCACAGCACATACATATACTTAATTTGTATATATCATGCCAGACTGTTTGGAGTGAGTATAACAATCTACCTCCTCAGGAAGCTTCCTGTGTACCAGGTTCCCTAACAACACTCAGCATTACCCAGCTTTCTAATTTTTGCCAATTTAATATTGTTAATTTAACCTGCCTTCTGATTATTATCATTAGCATGGCTTCATGTATATGTTGGTTTTGAGAGTTTTCTTTTCTGTAGATTACTTGTTCATATTCTTTGTTTTCCTATTACAGTAACTGACTTACCAACTGACAGAAATTCTTTCCTAATTATTAATCCCTTGCCAGTTTTAGATATTGAAAACACGTCCCCCCAGTTCATCATGTATTAATCTGGCCCATGGTAGCCTTCATGAATGGAAAGCTTTAATTTTCATCTACTTACAGTTATCAACATTTTATTTTCTTTTTGAATTTTTTGAACCATTTCACTAAGCCTAGGCTATAAGGATTACCTCATACATTCCCTTCTATCAGCATCATGTTTTTCCCTTTCCAATTTATTTATTTTTGTTAATTTTAGATTTATTTGAGAAAGAGAGAGAGAGCATGCAAGTGTGCACAAGAGCCAGGGGAGGAGAGCAGAGAGAGAAGGAGAGAAATCCTCAAGCAGACTCCTTGCTGAGCACAGAGCCAGCAAAGTCCTGGGCTCAACTCCAGGACCCTGAGATCATGACCAGAGCTGAAATCAAGAGTCAGATGTTTAACTAACTGGCCCACCCTGGCACCCTTCCCTTTCAAATTTAGATTTATAATCTATCTGGAGGTCAGTCTTAATTTGGGGTTAGGTAGGGATCCAATTTAATTTTTCCGCATATAGTGAGCCAGCTTCCCCCCCAAAACACTTCAACTAAACAATTCTCACTGATTTGTAGTAATTCCTTTAAAGTGGTTTAAATTTCCATGGATACATGAGTCTCTTCTGAGTGTGTTATTTTCTACCACTTATCTGTTTATCTGATCGTACACCAATAGCCCATTGCTTTTATCACTTTGGCCTTGTAGTATATCTTAATACTTGACAAGGCAAGCTCTCCATCTTTACTGCTTCTCATTCAGCCATGGACAGCCATGGACTTTCAGTCACCTCTACAGATTTCACTGCAAGTTTAGTAGTTTCTGCCAACTATTTAACTGGAATTTGGATTGAAATTGCATTGCATTTATATACTGAGTTGAAGGAAATCTACATCTTAGTAATATACATTCATCCCACGCAGGAACATGAAATGTACCCCATTTAGTCAGATCATCTTTTATATCCTTTACTAGAATTTTAAAGCATCGGGAAATTCATGTGAAACTTGGAAATAAAGCCAAAAAAGATGCATGAAACATGCTTTCAGTATCACTTGGGGGATGAAGGCCACAAAAGCAAAGGATAGCAAAGAATACACTTGGTTTATCTCACTGTTTACTGTTAATAAAAGGTCCCAGACTTGGCGAGGTTACATGTTAATTTCTAGAATTTCATCCAGGACATGCAAACAATTTTGTGTCTGATGAAACAAGGAACTCCAAAGACTTAAGGTGGGGGGTACATTTATTTTATAACCAATCACCAATCTTATCTTAATATTTCTCTACTACCTTGCCTATAAATTCTCAGCTTCTTAAGTGCTCTGTGGACCGACCATGACATGATGGGTTCCCTCACTAATGAATCTAAAATCTTTGACACAGGTTCATTCTCCATTTACACAAAGGTCATAATTTCATCTTTTTGAAGATTTAATTTTCAAGGAAAATTAAAGACCTCTATAAAGGTCTTCCATATGTTACGTTAACTCCAGGATATTTTATAGTTTCATTGCAATTATGAATGGAATATTACTTTTCCATAGTTTTCTGATCATTGCTGGTATAGAGAAATGCTTTCTTACTTTTGAAGGTTGATGCTGTATCCATCAACCTTGCTAAACTCTTATAGTGGTTTTAATAGCTTCTCTCTGGATCTTTTCAGTTCTCTCAAGCAGACAATCATAATACCAGAAATTAATGGACAGTTAGATACTGTACACAATTCATTTCTTTTTAAAGATTTTACTTATTTGAAAGAGAGTGAGAGAGCACAAGCAGGAAGGAGAAAGAGAAGCAGATCCCCATCAGGCAGGGAGCCAGATGTGGAACTCAATCCCATATCCCTGGGATCATGACCAGAGCTGAAGGCAGGCACTTAACTGACAGAGCCATCCAGGTGCCCCTACACTACTAAATTTTAAAGGTAGCTAAAACAGGTAAATTCCTAGAAAATTATTAAGTGCCAACATTAGTCCTAATTTTGCATGTACTTCTCTCTTTTTTTTTTTTAAAGATTTTTTTATTTATTTGACAGAGAGAGAGAGATCACTAGTAGGCAGAGAGGCAGGCAGAGAGAGAGGGGAAGCAGGCTTGCTGTTGAGCAGAGAGCCCGATGCGGGGCTTGATCCCAGGACCCTGAGATCATAACCTGAGCCCAAGGCAGAGGCTTAACCCACTGAGCCACCCAGGCGCCCCTCGCATGTACTTCTCTTGAGCATGATCCTAGTTTTAGCTTCTGCCTCTTTATCAAAATTCATATTTATGGTGTGATTGCCCACAAATGACCTCATTTGATATCAACTTAAATCCGGTAAGGTCAGGGTCATGCCCGTTATACAATGAAGGAAACAAATACATAAAGGATCAGGACATTGTGAGAAGTCAGAGCTATGGCTGCAGTGGGTGCTTGTCAGTACAAGACTCTCGTGCCTTGAAATCAAGTACAGTTTCTGCAGCAGACACTTTCATGTGTCCCTCTACCTCTACTCTCCAGGCCATTATACTACCTAGCAAGTTCACAAAAAAATAGGGTTGATCATAGCAAAGAAGTATTCAAAAGCTAAGAGGGCAAATGCATTCCCACAAAGTTTATTTTTGTCCCCCTTAGCTCTAGAAAGGAAGACAGAGTTGTTATTGTGGAAAAGTGGGAAAAACAAACTGAAGGCTACTCATCAAAGATCTGGCCTCTTCTAGAGTCTGAAGGAGAGAACCAGGTTCCTGTAACTGACTTGGGCAGACTTTAAGATCTGCTATGGTAGGGTGGCCAGATCTGGCAAATAAAAACATAGGTCATCCAATTAAATTTGAATTTTCAATAAAATAATAGATATTATTTTAACATAAGCATGTCCCGTGCAGTATTTAGGACATGCTTGCCATAGAAAAGAATCCATTGTCTATCTAAGATTCAAATGTGACTGAGAATCCTATATTTTCTCTGGGAGTCCTAGCTCGCTTGAGGTGAATGCTCATTTGCTAAGAGTGAAGTGACCCCCCATTTGTAGGAGTTTTTAGTGTTAACATATCCCTATTCCCAAAGGTATAAAAACCCTTACCCTATCCTTTATTGAAAGCTATTGTTTCAAAGACTGATATGTGTTGTCCCAGGAGATATCAAAGAATCAAGATTTTTATTTCAATTATCTTTTACTGTCACTATGATTAAAAAGCTTCAAACATTCAGTTCTTCAGAAAATTCAACCCCTTACAACAGGCACTCTCTTCAGTCAATTCCACTTAAACTACCCTCACTAAGACATGATTCAAATCGCCACTTTCAAACAATCCATTGCTATTCTCAAATGTGCTATCAGAGACTCAAAATCACTCCTCAAAGGAACCATCACAAAGATGCCTGTCGAGAGCACATCAGCCAGATGGGAACCTTCCAATATGTCACCACATGACACTTGTCAATTGTATCCATCTTTTCTCTAAAATGTTAGACTTTTCTCTCTCCCTTAGGAAATTTTTCTCTACTCCTTTTAATACTGTCATTTAACTTTATACATTTAATGCATTAAAATCTCTAATAAGTTAATATTAATTCTAAGGAGTTAATCTAATAGAAGATTAACTCATATTAATCTAATAGAAGACTAACTCATTTTTATATCATTGCCAAGTGTTTATCACAAGAGAAATATAATTTTTAAAAAGTATTTTATTGGTAATTATAATTTATTATGGAGGTGTAATGTAATAGAAAATGGAAATGATATATATTATTTTATCATATGTTATATTTTAATGTTATATATCAATATATTGTATTATTATTAAATAATTAATATTTTTAAATTAATATTAATAATACATTATTAAATAACACTTAATATATTAATATGTTGATATTACATGTGCATAATATATATTTATATGAACATATAAATATATAAATATATAAATATATTATTGTGTTATATGCAATATAAAATATATATAGTATATGATATGTGTTGTATATCATATATAATTATATAAATATAAATTACATTATAAAATACAAAATGTAAAATTATATGTAATAAATTATGTTATAATATATGATATATATGAATAGGTATTGTTGCAATTATCCATATATTATATATTATATTATATTGTAAGTATATATTATACATATCATCTCCATTATACACACATGTATATATACAATATATTAGTATACATTATATATACTCCATATATATTATAATCTTCACAGCAGCTCTGACAGATGATTATTAACTCTTTAATATAGATGAGGAAACTGATGCTCAGAAACACTAAATAAACCATTCAAGGTCCCCAGGCGGTGACCGGCAAAGCTGACCAAGGCCATCTCAAGTCCATGCTCTTGCACTGCCTCCCTACTTGCTCTGATCACCCTGGTGGCAGGCACACCGAGGCCCATTCCCCATCTCTCCTTCCCTGCTTCCCTCCTCAGCCGAAGCTGGGAAAGCCACATGCTGCTTTTCTGGCTTCTGTCAAGCTAGAGCAGACCACATGACACTTCTGGAAGCAGAAGCTGACCAGGGTTTCTGGAAAATCTCAGTTCTCATGATCCAAGGGACAAACAGGAGAGACGGCTCTTCCCCTCCTCTCTCTGTGGTCAGATCAACAGATCTGTGGATGGGAGAGGTAGCCGTCACCTTGGGATGACTATTAAGGTAAGACCGGATGATCAACAGAGAAGCCACCCAGCCCTGGTATTACTGAACCCCTGAACCAAGACAGCAACATCTCCCTTGACTTTCTATGAGGTAAGAATAAAGCCACTTACTCAGCTCTGGTCTGGGTGTGAATTTCCTGTCCGTTCTAATTATCTAGGTATTAGGGATTCTCAACAGAGTCAAATTCAACCAGCATATACTGAATGCCTAATACTTCCGGGCTCCTTGGCAGACATGATCATCATTTAACCCTTTAGCAACATCCTTGTGTGGTGGGGATTTTTGTACCCCTTTCACAGAACTGTGGTTCAGAGAGGCCTGTACAAAGCAACACACAGCTGGGGACAAAGTCAGGATTCAAATCTGTGTCATGGGAATCTGCTGTTAGGCTTCTCTCTTTTAGCTCTCCAGAAACACTCCTTTGATTCTGAAAGGACAGTTTGGTTTCGTTTTGAAAGTATGCATTTCACTGGAATTTTCCAGTTTTCAGAAACAAAGAATCAGTTTATAAGGAAGTTCCACTTTTACCCAAACTCGGGGTCCTTAAATTCCCCGAGTACATTATCTGGCTCATGGGCATTTATTTTCCTATCAAGCAAGCTGTGCTCTCTGCCATGGAGAAAGGATCTGTAGTAAAACAAAGACCAAAATCAAAGGAAGAGTCACAAACAAAAAAACAAATGAGAAAGTACTCTAAATGTGAGCAAACATAAATATGGTGGTAATAGTCACATCTCGGGCGGGCAGAGGATGGAGTAGGCAATGACTGAGGATTCCCTTACAATTGAGTTTTACCCTGAATTCATAATACTCCACTGACTATCCCTCTCCATACAGAGAATCTCACAGCGGAAGAAAAGAAAAATCAGTTGTAATCTTAAAAAAAAAAAAAAAAAAAAAGGTACTACAGAATGGGGGGAAGAAAAGATTCGTCCCTGTAACAAGTCGCGGAAAGGCATTGCAAAGTCAAAAGAGCTGGGTAACTACTCCTTGCCCACTGTCTTAATAGGATAAATTCCTCCCGGGTCTTAAAAGATAATGAGCATGCCAATTATTGTCTCGGGGCACAGGAGAAGGGCGAGGAATGACTGCTGTTTTCAGATGTAATAACACAAGCTGCACAAGTCAGAAATGTCATCTTCGATGTTAATCACAGGTGAGTCTCACCAGTGGCTCTCCAATCACAGGAGTCAGAGCTCGTTTGCAGTTCAAGGAAGATGCTCTCAAATCAAATCTGCTGCTAATGAGGTACCACAATAAGGAGACTTGCAGCTCCCATAAATCTTTTGACTTCCAAGTCAGTTGTCTATTTGTTCTCGTTGGCAGAGAGCACATATTTATACTGCTTTCAGGGCAAAGAGATTCAAATAGATGCCCCAGACGGAGGAAGATAACAGTGATGCATGAATGGGAGCTGCTCTGCGGTCGGTCTTTTGACATAATAATAATTGCTATCTATTTTCTACATTAAGAATAATTTTCAAGTACAAATACCACATTCTGTTCAAGTCTATTAAGTTTCCAGGGGATGTAACAGAGGCATTTGGGTGTTCAGCACTCCTCTGGAGTTCTTTTCGTTTCTATCACAGTTCACTCTGGGCTTTGAGCCTTAATTTTTTTTTTTAATTGAAGAAATTTAAAACCCACCAAAAATTTGAAAGAAGAGAATAAATCCCATCCATCTCAAGTCATCAAAATGTTAACATTCTGTCACACTTGTTTTAATTACCATTTAGTCCTTCCCTTCCTTTACCTTCTTCCTTCCCCCTTCCTCCCTTCCTCCCTCCCTTCCTTCCTCTCTTCCTTCCCCCTTTCCTTCCTTTCTTCCTATCTTTCCTTCTGTATCTGGGATAATCTTCTACTCTTACATAAGAATAAATATACTTTTTTGCTGAAACATCTGAGAATAAGTTACAAGATACCATGTCAGTTCGTCCTTAAATATCACACATCTGTTCAGAGTGAGTGTCCTACATAACCATACCATCATTCTCACATAACCACATTAAAGTTTCCCCAACTAACCAAAGTTGTCTTTTAAGATGCTTTATTTTTTGCAATCTAGGATCAAATCAAGGTTCACACATTACACATGGTCATGTCTATTTAATACCTTTAGTCTCTTTGAGAAGAGCACTCAGCTTTTTGTTTCTGTTTTCATGACATTGAAAAATTCAAGACAGTGGCCTTTTATTATGCACCCCCGTTCTGTATTTAATTCTTCTTCACCATAAGGTTCAGGTTAATTATTTTGACCTAAATGCTACAGAGTACATAGGAGATATTATCTATCTTCTACTATACATTCATCTATTATAGGAGTTAATTTTCCTTGTCAATTAAGACACATAATCCCTGGGATAATACATTGTCCATGCAAATAGCTTAACATCTTATTCCAAAATTTTTGTATTATTTTATGATCTTTGCTTGAATTACATTTGGCTGTAAAATGGAGACTTTTAAAAAACCTCTCCTTTTTTCCACACTTATTAGTTAGTAACTCTTTATAAAGAAGAGCTTCTGCCTTTTTATCTCCCCCTCTCTCCTCCCTATTCTCTCTCTGTATCATTATAGATTTATATTCAATGTGATATAATCCATTACTATCATTATTCTTTTCAGTGTTCAAATTGTCCCATTTTGGCAAGTGGAAGCCCCTTCATCCTAGCCTCTGTTATTCTTTTGACATGACCCCATTAGTCTTTGAGCACTTCATTGCTTTAGGGCATAACAAAAATATCCCAGACTTCTCTTGTATTTTTCTTGCCTAAACCAGGACTCAGCCATTTCTATGGGAAAACCTTAGTTCTTTTCAGTTCAAGCTAATATCTGTGTGTCCTAACCACTCTGAAGAAATAGGACAGACTGCCCCACTCACCCACCCAAATGTAGTTGGAATGTCAAGACCGATGACACAGCCAAAAGCAATGGAAATGTTTATTAGTTACATAATGAGGCTTTCTGGGGAGAGCAGGGCAGGCTTCTGGAGCTGGCTGAAAATGCCTTTCAGGGGAGGTAGAAGACACTGGAGTGGGTCTTTATGGTAGTCAGAGGTTGAGGCTGACATGAGGACTCCCGTGCACAGAATTTATGTGGCTTGAATTTCCCAGGAGTACCAAAGGAGGAAGATCCAGACTTTCCCATCAGTTTGTCCAGAAGCAGGGCAGAAGGTGAAGCTTAAGATGTTAGCAGTCAAGCATCAAAAAACAGAGCCAGATTCCTAATTACACTGGATTATACCTAGATGCTTTTATATAAGTTTATGAGATAGAGATCTGTTACATCGATAATACATGTGTGCAAAGCTCCTGCAGGGGGCGCCTGGGTGACATAGTCATTAAGCATCTGCCTTCAGCTCAGGTCATGATCCCAGGGTCCTGGAATCAAGTCCCACATCGGGATCCCTGCTCGGTGGGAAGCCTGCTACTCCCTCTCCCACTTCCCGTGCTTGAGTTCCCTCTCTTGCTATCCCTCTCTCTGTCAAATAAATAAATAAAATCTGGAAAAAAAAAAAAAAAAACAACTCCTGCAGGGGCACAGGTGAAGGTCATGGAGTAAGAACACAAGACACTTCTAGCTCTTGGAGGGGGAGTGGCCCTCCACCTCCATAAATACAGCATTATCATCAAAATCATTATTCCTTTCTAAGGTCCTTAACATTTTTAAATTGCTTCCAAGTCAGATATGGTCAGGGCTATTCATTTTCTGTTTAGAAAATCAACTTTAGAAAGGCTACGGGTTTTCATGGTATCAGAGAGCTCCTAAAAGGGTCAAAAGATTTTTAACTTCTCTCTCAGCCAGGACATCAAGAGGATTCTCAGAGCCTTTATGTATCATGTAAAATGTTAGGTTAGAGCAGCTAATCATTAGACGGGATTAATAAAAATAACCGTCACATTTACACACTGAGAAAATAAAGCTACAGATCTGTGTCAAAATGGATAATATTAATAACAATTATAATAGCGGCCAACACAGACTGAATGCATTTATGTTCCAGGAATTCTTCCAAACACATTATAGTCATCCTCAGCCTAAGTCATGGGATTAAATACTATTATTACCCCCAATTTTGCAATGATGAAGTTGAAGCCCAGAAAGGTTAACTGATACGACCAATATCTCAGTGAGTAAACGAACAAGTAAGGATTCAGACATGAAGCAGGAAGATAATGCTGAAAAATAAACATTTCAAAGCTGTATTTTTGTTCTCAAAGTAGAGCACAGATTGATTTCCACCAAATATAGGAAGTGCCAAACTGGCTCAGATTTTAGACTAGTGAGAACAAACTTTTATTCTGCTCTATTTCATTTTTACCTCAGAATATCAGGGGGAGAGCCTCCAAGAAGACAAGCAACCAAAAGACCACTCATTAGTCAGATAGGTTGTTTGGACTTTTCCAATCCAGAGGATTACATCAGCAATCAATTTGTTGCATGCCCTATTGGGTTCCCAAGGTTACTTTCCCCTGCTAAAATCCAGACACAGTTACGAAGTACAATGACAGAGGCATTGATTTCAACAGTTGCCATATTGATGGGTTAAAAAAAAATTTTTTTTCAACCACTGTTTGACCTTCAACTTTGGAGATCTAAATATAACATATACAGTGTTAGGTTCCATATGATTTATATACATATATTTTTTTTAATATTTTATTTGTTTATTTGACAGACAGAGATCACAAGTAGGCAGAGAGGCAGGCAGAGAGAGGGGAAGGTAAGCAGGCTCCCTGCTGAGCAGAGAGCCCAATTCGGGGCTCGATCCCAGGACCCTGGGATCATGACCTGAGCCGAAGGCAGAGGCTTTAACCCACTGAGCCACCCAGGTGCCCCCATATGATTTATATTTTTCAGAGCCTTTTCATACATGTCACATTTAATCTTAATAACCTGGTGCTACTGACAGAAAATTGGCATATACAAACATGGAGCAATATCTTTTGTAATCCACGTATACACTGAAGTGAAGGGAGTGTGGCAGATACCTGTTACAATCCCTTGGTGCACAACTCTGCATGAACAGCTGTGCCTGCCAGCTGTGCCACAGACATTACCTTTGACAAAATGACACATCTTGGCTGTGACGCCTTTCACTTGCTTTCTGTCCACCGGGACTGTGAGTTCTTCTGGGCCGAGCGCAAAGCTGGGATGCAAGGGAGTCAACGCCCTTGAAGCAACCTTTAATCAGCAGGAGGTGGGAAGTGGTAAATAAAGGATTCTTTTCCCCCCACCCCTGGTGGATGATTCCGGGGTACATTCTATATAACTCGGGTGGGGTTATAGAGAGCCCCTATCTGCTGTCATCCATTTTCTTAAAAAGTATCTCTGAATGGGCTTCCTTCCTTCCCTGTTTTACTCTTTCCAATCCATCATGCCTCTTCTGCTTTATTGGACTTGGATGCAATTGTTCATTAAGAGTTATAATATATACATCAAAAAAAGTTGCATTCCTGGGGAGACCTTGCCACAAGTTCTGCCTTGGTGGAGGGGAGATCTAAGCAAAACCCAGGAGTTTGAGTAACTTACCAAAAAAAAAAAAAAAAAAAAAAAAAAGTCACTTAACATTGGAGTCTAGACTCTCTGTCAGATCTTAAGATCTAGGTCTTCTATTTCCTTACAGGATGTGGATTAAAGGCACGGGTTTTCAAGCAGATTCACCTGGATGAGAAACTAGCCAAGACATCTTGAGAATGTGCCTTGGTTTTTCTGAGCCGCAACTATGAAATTGGAATATAACAAAAATAATATGAGTGCCAATATTTATTATGACCATGGGCAGACCTTGTCCTAATTGCTTTACATTTATTAATCTACTGATCATCACCATAACCTAATGAGATATATAGGAGTATTGTCACCACGTTATAGACAAAGAAATGAATACAGAAAGGTTACTAAGCCCAAGGTCACAGAGTAAGTGAGTGGCACATGAGGGATTCCAACCCCAAAAATTCAACCTCTAGGGCTCATACATTTAAGCACTGTCACCTTTACTGCTTCCTCACAGCATTTTAACATTAAAATGTAATAATAAAAACATACAGCATTTAGTACTACACTAAGTGCACAGGAAATGCTTACCAATATTAGCTTAAAAAGAAAAACGATTTTTTTCAAAAGTGTGAATCCTGATGGAAAAGACTGACAACAAATAATCTTTTTCTGTCCATTTATCCTCGTTTCTCTGATTTCTTCTTTTCTCAGACTCTCTACCATTAAAATATTGTCCTTCCATCACTCTAACTTGGTGACGTTTTATATTTCCCTCAGTCCTGGTCCCCAGTCACCTTCTCCAACTTCTCCCATTTCTTCCATTCAAACCTCATTTTTCTCAATTTCAAGGCCACTGACCCATCAGCATGAGAAACATCAGAGATAATTTATTTCCTTGACATTCCCTTCAGAATGTCACCAGCAAAAATTTTTTTATGATATTTGCCACAAAGCACCCCAAAATACATGCTGAGACACGCTCAGTATTAGTCAGATCCTTCAGTACGTAAATGGAGGCTTCTCAGTGATCTGAGGGAATCAGCAAAAAGGATAGACTGGTGATGTGGGTGCTTGCCTACAGTCTAAGAGACAGCCAAAAAGAGCAAATAAACTATATAAACACATTATTTGATTCACCGGCAAGATCTTCGCTTTCCTTCTAATTAATAGTCTAAATGCTAATTCACTTACCTTAACCTTTTCTCACAAATTATACCACTGAGAATAATATACATATGCAAAAGAGTCACGCTGGGAGCCATAATTAAGGCCCTTGACGACTTCTCTGATTACTACATTTTTCACAAGCACCAAGAAATGTTAGCAGCACGGTCTGCATTGCTTCCCCCTTGGAGAAGAAGGCGGCTTAGAGAAACCTGAATGATTCTGGTGATCACTCGTAAAACACAGGCAGATGACAAAGGACAGAGTCCGGAGTTGGAATGCTTCACGAATTTGCGTGTCATCCTTGTGCAGCAGAGTCCAGAGTTGACGCTATCTATAGTAGCTTTACTCTTCTTTGGCAGAGTATGAATTCATCCCATTTAGTTTAATTATGTAAGGTATTTCCCAACGAAGAAACATTCCCAGATACAATAAGCAAACTGGTGGCGTGCCCAGGGTGGCTCAGTTCATTGAGCCCCTGACTCTTGATTTCAGCTCAGGTCATGATCCCAGGGTTGTGGGATCGAGCCCCACGTTGGGCTCCACACTCAGCGTGGTGTTGGCTTGGGATTCTCTTTCCCTCACCTCCTGCCCCTCCCCCCCCCACACTCTCTCTCTAAATAAATAAACAAAATCTTAAAAAAAAAAAAAAGTCAACTTGTAATTTAATCGCTTCCATTAAAGAATTTTTTCAAAGGGGTTGTCATGGTGACACTTCTTCCAAGGTTTGCAGTAATTCCTCTCTTCCTAAGGCGAGCAGCTGTGTGTTCTGACTTTTTGGACAATGGTTAATTAATAAAAAATTAATCTACACGTTAATGTGTATCTATATCTCACTAAAAATATTCTCCCAGCTGAAGAGTTTACATATTGTTTACACTTTCAGTCAACTTGTTTCAAATGAGTAATTAAAGGAAAAACAAAACTCTGAGGGTTGGTAGCACCCAGGTATTAAATGGTCTGTGGGTCTGTCTAAAGTTAAGGATGTGCATTTCCTTGCATCTTAGGTGATACTGTTCTCTTGCTACATACCAGTGTGCCTCAGTGGTAATCATGTAAATGTCTATAATTTCAATCTTGGATGGTTATTTTAGTTAACTCAAATATAGAGTCCCATATTAAACGTTCCAAAACATTTTGTCCTCTACAGCTTTATCCCTTGAAGAAGTTGTACCGTCCTTTAAAATATAATGAAATAAGATTTTTTTTTAAAGAGGGGAATTTTTAGCACCACTTTTATAGAGCACTCTTGGTGCAGGAATCAAAATTATTAGCAGCGCCTTTTTTGCTTGTTTTAAGAGACTCTTCATTTTCGGCTGATGGTTACATCTCTAAATAGATTTCACGTTCCCCACTCAGAGGCAGAAAAGAACACATAGCTCTCTTAACATTCAAATAACCATTTCTGCACTCATCATCACCAAAGTCCAATATCTATCCTGGAACCTATTAAATTAACTACAAAAACTGTTCCGATCTCAAGTTCTCAAAGAAAAAACATGGCTGTGGGGACATTTTACCCCCTTTTGTCCCTCTATTCTAAAGAATGTCTTTACATTCCAGAATGTACCTGAAAGGATTTTAAAGTGTGTGTGTGTGTGTGTGTGTGTGTGTG
>RCUC01103696.1:0-31211 GCA_003697995.1 Taxidea taxus jeffersonii
CCCCCCCCCCAACAAACAAACCAAAAAACTTGCCAAAGGACAGGCAAGAAATAAGGGATAGAGAATTTGGATCTCGTGATTCCCAGCTCCGTGCTTACTACATGACTCGGAGCTGCCTCCAGCTACAAGACTTGGGGATTCTCTTGCAGGGAAATTTGGGGGCTGCCCACCAGACGATGGTCCCTGTCCCCTCTCGGTGCCTGACCACTGCATAGATGACAGCCAGTGTCCCTCAAGGATGAAGTGTTGCTACAAAGCTTGCTTCCGCCAGTGTGTCCCCATGGTCTCCGGTGAGTGTCCCTCTCCCCACTGCTGGGTGCCCAAGCCCCGGGGCTGGGTACAGGGCAGGGCTTACCAACCCCTGTGTTGCAGTGAAGCGGGGCAGCTGCCCCGAGGACCGCCTGCACTGCCTCAGCCCTGTACAGCACCTGTGTAACAAGGACTCAGACTGCAGGGGCTCCAATCGGTGTTGCCTCGGGGCTTGCGGCCGAGACTGTCGCAACCCCGTCCAAGGTACGTTCCTCTGCACCTGGGGCAGGTTCTCTCCCTCTCTTAGCCCCATCATTAGACATCCTTCCAGGTCAATAAGCCTAATGGGACACTTACCTTCCCAGGAGCCTGGGGCTGCCTACATCAGACCTGGGAAGTGAATGTGGGGGAGGAAAGGGGTCCTGTTCGGACCCTTTGGGACCATGGAGGAACTGGCGATCCTCTGTTCTCTTGCTGATCTCACAACTGCTCTGAGCTTCATTTGGCCCTTGTGAAGGAGGCTGGGCCATCCTGCCTCAGTGCCCCATCCCCAGGGCTGGGCTTTTGGGGGTGGAGGGAGGATCCAAGTTTCTAAAGACCCCAGAGTCCTGTGATGGGGGGGTAACTCTTTCTTTCTCTCTCCCCAGGCTAATTCTGGTTTTGGATCCTCAGGATGGGGTCTCTAGCAGGAAGAGAGGTTGATGGGGGCCTGGGATCCTGCCACCCGGATACCTCTGTCTCTGCTTGCGGCAGTTCCAACCTTCTGATGAACACTGATCTGCTGTCTCCTCCCTTGCCATCCATTCACCCCTGGTTTCTCCTCCTGGGAGTCAGATGCACAGATAGACTCCCGCCATGCTGCACCACTGCCCCATCTCTTGCGTGTTTCTCCACCTAAAATGCCCAACTCAGGTAGACCCCTCTTTGAGGGTCCAAACCCCTCCCTGAGGCAGCCCAGCTGCTTCGAATGTATGTTCTAGCAGAGTTTTCCAGACCTTATCTATTTGCATGCCCCTTTCCACCGTTCTTGCCACACCTGCAAAAGAGCATCGTGATATCTTGTGTACGGCCTACACTACTAGTTATCTAATGTTTCTCTCTGAATGGACTCACTTTGGTATATAAATAAGTTTATTTCAAAAGAAGACCTTGACCATCATCACTATAAATGGAATAGGCAGGACCACTTGCTACAAATAAAATGTAGTTGTAAAAGCAAATGCAGGGAAAATAGCTAGGGTCCTCTAAAGTAAATGTCATCAGATGGAACAATATTGCATAATGGTATTAATTTCTACCTAGATGCTGCCGCCTACCAACACTGTGAGCCCGAAGGCTGCTCTCTGTCTCTGATAATAAACGAAGATTAGCAAGGGTTAAAGACACGTTAAAGACACAGATCTCAAAACTGGGACCTCTTTCGTAGGGTAATCAGAAGGATTGAGAAGACAACTTTCTCAAGAGTCAGTGTTGTAGAATGTTGCATCCAGGTCCGCCCTAAGATCATTTCAAATTTCTCCACATTTGGGGAATGTTGCTTGAAGAGCTGGGATGTCATTATTTATGGGAGAGTCTGTCTCCCATTGGATGATACCTCATTCACCTGGATTTCTCAAGGGTCAGTCTGTAGTCGGGGTGTAAGAGGGCAGGGGAGGGGGTCAATGAGAGAATGACATCAATCCCAAGGGACACTCCTAGACCCAGAGGGCTGGATTCCTGACTGTCCCAGTCACCCAGGACTCACTCTGGGGAGGGGTGGGAACCAGGCAGATTCCTCCCTGCTTTATCTGCTGGGTTTCTTCTTGTGCCCTGATGGAATCTGGGGTTGGCCAGTCCACCATGCAGGTCAAGTTGGGAATCCTGAGTTTTCTTTCCTTGTTCCTTTGACCTGGTAGTGTGGTCACAGGTGAGTCACCACTCAAGGATTCTGTTTGCCCTGTTGGAAGATGGAGAGAATCCTATTATTTCACTGCCATAGTCCTTCTCATGGGGTTCAAGTGGCTGAACTCAAAATCAGCAAATGCTGATTATAGGGATACATGCTGAGGCCCAAGAGAGGAGGAGGAGAAGGAGAAGAAGAATCGGTGGGTCACTGATGCCCTGTGAGCTTGGATATTTCCTTTTCTTCTGGGCCTCAGTTTCCCCATCTATAAACTCAAGCGGTCGACACAGATAATAGGGTACACTGCACTGTTTGCCCAGAGACGCCTCTTCCCTCCCCACCGTTACCATGGCTTCCCTGGGGGAGCGCACCCATGCCCCGCCCAGGGGTTTAGGGCTTTGCCCCGAGACTGATGGGATGTGGGCTCAAGTGACATGCGCCCGTCCCAAGGCAAGGCACCAGCCTTCTCGGCGCTTCCATCCTCTGCCATGAGAAGTGCTTTCCCAGAAGCTGCTGGTCTTGGGACGAAGGAAAGCTGAGGCAGGCCTGAAGTCGAGTTGCCAATCCCTTAACCTGCAAGAGCAAAATAAAGGTTTGTGATAGGAAGCCAGTGAGGTGGGTGGGGGGGTTGGCAAGGGTAGACATTTCTTATAGATTTATAACAGTGAGAGCTTGCCGAATTCAGATAATGATTGTGACTCTTGAGTGAATGCCCATTCCATGCCTCACACTCTAAAACATCATTTCATTCATCCATCCCGTAACCCTGAGGGAGGTTGGCATGCTTATTCCCATTTGACAAGAAGAACTTTTGAGGTAAGTGACTTGTCCAAGACTCCCAGTTAAGAGGCAAAGTAGCCAGGATTCAGCCATATCGTATTCCCCCTCAGCTACTAATAACGTGAGCAACAGCTGAAATGAAAGCCCTGACCCTGTGCTGGGGTCACTTTAATTACTTCACATACAATCTCATTACGTCCTCACAGCCTCACTGTGTAGGCCTCGTCATTTTCCCCCATTGCACGTATGAGGAAACTGAGGCACAACGAGGTCAATTTGGCCAGGACTATACAGCTGGTATGTAGTGGAGCTGGGATTCAAAGCCCAGCAGCGGGATGCCAAAGCTGACATCCTTACTGACGACACTAATTACATCCCATCTTTGAGAATTCCTTCCGGCTCTAAAGACTCAGTTTGCACATCTGAGACATGGGGATCCCAAAGAGCCAAGAAGGTTAAGTGACCAGTCTCATTCCAAGCAGTTGGAACCCAGTGCATTGCCCTGGGTTTCTTTCCTGAAAGGCGTCAGGAGGAAAATTAGGGGGCCCCAGCAGAAGGATCTCAGGCAAGTGGGGGAGAATGCAGCTGCTTAGGCGCCTAGGGCTGAACTGAGGCCCTGAGTCCTGAGCTAGGATCCTGGAGCAGCAGGAGGTGACGAGTCACAGGCCAGGTCTTCTCTGGCTATAGATGGCAGCATCTACACAGTCTCTCCTAGAGCCTCCTGCTCTGCTTCTTGGCCAAGTGGCTACCTGCTCCCTCAGGTCTGGACATTGGGCTTGGCAGTGCCAACTCTGTCCTCAGCCACCAAAGTCCAGTCCCTCCAGCTCTATCTCCACTGCCCTTCTAGAAAGTGTTCTGGGAGGCTGGACATCTGTGTCCAGGATGCTGGGTCTTCAGCCTCCAATCCTGTTTTCCTCCCTCACTCATTCAACGTTTGCTGAGCACTTAGTAGGGGCTCTAGAGGGTATCATCACAGAGCTCATGCACTAGAGGAGAGGATGAAGCCCCAGCTACAGAGGTGGACAAGGTCCTCCCCAGGAGACTGTGGGATGCCAGGGGAACCCAGCTCAGCCTGAAGACCAGAGATTTCCTGAAGGAGGTGATATTTGAATATTGAATATTTGATATTGAATTTAAGTAGGAGTTAGCCAAGCATGACACTGCGAGTCATCCATTCTCCCCTTCTTCCTTACCCACAGAAATGTCCCCGTTTGGAAACATCCAGCCATCTCCCACCTCCCCCCAGCCTACTGGGATGCCGGTGACATTCTATATTTTGACTTGTGTAGCAGTCACGTGGATCCATACATTTGTAAAAACTTAATTCATTTGTAACTTAAGATTTACTACAAGAACATTATATTCTAACTTTAAAAAGTAAAAATTAAGTTTAAAAAAAAAATTGTTTCCCTTGCAGCTAGAGATGACTGTGGGACCCAGGACTGGCCAGTCAGAAGTTTGGGGAAGTACCAGGAGGGGCTTCCCAGGAAGCCCTTGTAGTCTTACCAGGTAAGACAGACCTGCCTTTTGCCCATCATCCATTTGTACTTTGTCCAGAATTCTGGAACATGGATGCTGCAGCTAGAACCACTATCTGGCGACCTTAAGGATTGTCTTAGGTGGGGTCCCTGAAAGCAGATTTTAGATGAAGATTCAGAGGATGGTGATGGTTTGGAAATGTTCCAGGAAGAATGGGTCTGGGAGTGGAGAGTAAATCAGAGGGTGGCAGGGGGAGGGGAGGCTAGCAGGGGTGTGACAACAAGCAGGGCGGGGGGGGGGGCGGTTTCTAGAGACAGGAGCATGGTGACTCTTTAGAGCTGTCCCATGGAGCTAAAGAGTTGGAGCATTGATGTCTCTGGACCCATCAGTCATCAGGTAACAACTCTGGGCAGGAGGACATGGATTCCCAGGCACGTCAGGCTCTCCCTGTGGGCAGGTAGAGCAAGCTGCAGCAGCATTCAGGACCCTTTGACAAAGAAATACGGATACCAGCTGTCAGGAGGGAAAGCGTGCCAGGAGCCAGTGTGCACAAAGGTGGCAAAGGGATCCGAGGGGATATGGACAAAACACAGGCCTCACCTGTTACAGAGATGAGAACCACACAAGAAGAACAGGGGAGGAAAAGTCAAGGAGCCTGGGTCTTCAGAGCCGTTCCTGGGTGGCTGCACCTGGACTGGAGAGCAAGTCACCTCCTCTCCAGAGAGGCCACCGTGGGTCACTTTGTGCTCTTAGAACTACAGTGACTTGTAACTGAGATGCTGGGTAAAGGAAGAGGGAAGAGTTTGTTCCTGGAGAGGAAACAGCATGTGCTCCTGCTCAGCACACACCTGAAAGGTGGGCGTTGTTCCCATTTTACAGATGAGGAAGATAAGAATCCAAGTGTCTCATCACTTGGCTCGTGATCCCACAGCCATTCAGTGGTAAAGGCAGGCTGCAAACTCAGTGTATTCATCATCTTTTCCCGGGTAGCAAATTACGACTTCTGCAGTGGCTTAAAACAACGCACATTTGTTATTCCTTAGTTTCCAGCACCACTTAGCTGGGTCCTCAGCTTCAGGGACTCACAAAGCTGAAATAAAGGAGTTTTAACTGCATCTTGACTGCAGAAGGATCCACTTTCAAGTTCACATGGTTGTTGGCAGAACTCCAGTTCCATGAGGGCTACGGGATCGGTTTCCTCAGTTTCTAGTTCGTCGTTGGCCAGAAGTTGCCCTCTGGTCATTGCCAAAATGGCACCTTGCTTCATCAAAACCAGCAGGAAGTCAACCTTATGTTACCTAATCCTGGAAGCAACATTCCCTCACCTTTGCCATATTCTGCTCATTAGAGGGAAATCAGGAAATCCTGCCCAAGCTCCAGGAGAAGGGATTACACAACGGCGTGAATACCAGGAGGGAGACATCACTGGGACACATTCTAGAAGCTGCTTCTCACACCTAGTCTACTTAATTACAAAAATTTCTGTACTTTAGGCAACATCAAGCTTACTGTTTAGGGTAAAACCTCATGGATTCAGATGGGCGTTTCTGGCCAGGGAGAATTTGGGGCATAGCCCATTCATGGCACATAATGGTTATGGCTACTCCCTTTAGCCCCAGAGGTCCATAATGCCTCTCTTCCCATTCCTATCACTAATGAATTAATCTAACACTCCATGTACTTCCCACATGATCTGGGAGGAAACCAGATCCTAGTTTCCATCTCTTCTGCCCTTGGGAAAGAGGTCTCTCGTTTCTCTTTTTGGAAGCTACTGCTCAACTCTAGGACAGAGGTACCTCCTAAGTTTTGGGGGACAGTGAAGGCTACTAGAGAGCAATGGACCAGTAAATGAGAGATCTGCTTCTCTGCAGATCTGCTTCAGTTTCTTTGTTGAAAAAACGAGGTAATTAGGCAAGATGATTGCAAACGTCCTGCTCTAACTTCTTACTTTGAGGGAATGAGTGAAGTGGAAGAGCCTAGAGGTACGTGGTCCAGTATGGCAGCCACTAGCCACCTGAGGGCACTAAGCATGCGAAATGTGATTAATCCAAATGAGATTCACTGTACGTGGATATAGGAGGCAGAATTCTAAGAAGATTCCCAAAGCCCTCTCCTCTCCCTCTCCCCCCATATCATCTCCTCCTCTTGAGTGTAAATGGAACATGTAAAATATGTTCTCTGAGGAAAGGGAGACTGTCCTGGGTGGGCCTGTCCTAAGCAGGTGAGTCCTTTAAGAGCAGAGCATTTTCTCTGGCTGGTTGCAGAAGAGGATGTCAACACTCCATGTTGCCTGAAAGAAAGCAAAGATCCATGTTGTGAACTGCCCATGGGCCACATGGCAAGGAACGGCAGGCAGGCTGTAGAAGCTGAGAGTGATCCCCAGCAGAGAGCCAGCAGGAAAAAGTGACCTCAGTCCTGCAACGACAAGGAAATGAATCCCACCAACAATCTGTGAGCTCAGAAGTGAAACTTCAGATGAGAACCACAGCCCTGGCTGACACCTTGACTTTGACGTGGTGAGACTCTGGGTAGAGAATTCAGCCATGGTGCACTCAGATTTGTGACCTATAGGAACTGTGAGGTAATAAATCTGAGTTGTTTTAAGTTGCTAAGTTTGTGGTAATTTGAATATCCTGGATTTCCCAGACTTAGTACAAAATGAAAAATGTAAAATACCTCCTTGGTAATATCTTTATTGATCCCATGTTGAAATGGTATTATTTTAAATGTACTGGGTTAAATAAAATGTATTATTAAAAAATGAATTTCATCTGTTTCTTTTTATTTATTTTATGTTTTAATGTTATCAGAAAATTTAAAATCATATATGTGGCTCAAACTCTATCTAGGGGATAGTTCTGTTCTAGAGGTCTCAAAAGTCAGCTGTATGACCTTGGGTGAGTCACCTCACCCTCAAAGCCTTGCATTTCTTGTCTTTGAGATTGTAATAATAGCACCTATCCATAGAATACTGGCAGCATAAATGAGATGAGGCTTATAGGATACTAGTCCCAAGGCAAAGTCTCAATAAATGTCAGTTATTATTATTATTAATAACAATATCTGTGAAGTGGGAAGCCTTGCTTGTATCCAGGTCCTAATCTCCAGCACCTCTCTCCAGCCTGACACAGAGGAGACACTCAATAAATGCTTGTGGATTATATAAACTTTTTTTTTTGAATTTTATTTTTAAGTAATCTCTACACCCAACATGGGGCTGGAACTCACAACCCGGAGATTACACGCTCCACCCACTGAGCCAGCCAGGCTCCAGGGATTACGTAACCTTGTCAAAGCTCTTTGGCGCTGTTCTCCCTTACCATCCCAACCCACTTGGAAGGCAGAAATCGGGGGCCCATGGCGGGGCGGGGAGACAGAACTTTGAATGGGGGCAAAATATCTGCTCCAAGCTTCACAGCCAGGGGACTCTGGGGGAATGAGGCCACCTCCTCCAACTCCCGGATGCAGACTCCCGCCTGCAGTCCTGGGAGACACGAGTTCCAATCCCAAGTCCACAAAGCCAAACTAAGTGACCTGCACAGGTGACCGAGCCTCATCTGTCCCTGTCAAGTTTGTGTCAGGAATAACTGGGATAAGTGACCTGAAGCAGAGTACCTGGCACATTCTAAGGACGCAGTTTTACGGAAGGTATTATTACCCCCTTGTTGGTTTTTTTGTCAGCGATGCTCCGCGACTCTCGGGACTAAACTCCCTCCCGCGCGGGATCCCTTTCCTCTAAATGACCCCACCTCCCCTGGTCCCCGACTGGGGAGGATGTCCTGGCTCTTGGGCCCAGTCTCCAGACACCACCCCCACCCAATCGAGTCAGGAATAGAAATCACCGCCTCCGGCAGCCCGCGGTCTCCCTCCCTCTCTCCCCCGGCAGCGATCGATGTGGCCTCCGCTGCGGGGGACAGAGGAAGATAGGGAAGGACGGGGCGGCGGGGCCTCCGGCAGCAGCGACGCTCCGCGGGGCAGCAGGGGCAGAGACGAGCCCGGCGGGCCAGCGGCCCCCCCGGCCTCAGCCGCTTCGCTTTCCGGGACAGACGAGTCGGGCGGGTGCGCCCCGGAGGGGTCCTGCAGGTAAGGAACCTCCCTCGGGAGGGGCGTGGCCCGGGAAGGGGCGGGGGCTGCAGAGTGGGCGGAGGGGGCTGCGGGGGTTCCGGTCCCGCGCCCCCTTGGTGAGACCACCCCTCCCACACCCAGTGGGGAGCCCTGCGGGGCGGCCAAGCTCTGAGGTCTGTCCTGTTGGTTCATCCGTTAAATGGGATTAGAAAACCTCCCTGGCAGGGTTGGTCTAGGCATTAACCCTAGTAAAGTGTGTATGGAGCCCTGCGAGGTGACCAGCGCATAGTAGGTGCTCCAAGGACGTGTGTGGAGAGAGTCTTGAACGGGAAAGCCTAGTTTCCTACCTTAACTGTGCTCTGGTCTAGGTGGGTGACGCTGAGCAGCTCCTTTAATCTTTCTTACTGATATTCAGATTCTTGTTGGGGAAGGTTTGTTTAATTAATTACCCCAATTACTAGAGCAGGAGGGTGAGTTCCAGAAAGAGAAAGGGATTCGCCCACAGTCATGCCACTCAAGGCTGATGCAACTGGGTGGGAAGTTTCATCTTTTGACCCTAGGTGCAATGGAGGAGGCGGGAGCAGAGCTGCATCAGGTCCGTGTCCCAGGTACTCACTGTGCACGGATTCTGTACCAGGGGCCACTGTCCTGCCCATAAACATCCTACCCTAGTTAATCCTCATACCCTCTCAAGGCAAGTGATATGTCCCGCAGTTTACAGATGGGGAAACTGAAGCTCAGAATGGATCCCCTCAAGGGTCGACAGTAAGTGGCAGACTCAGAATTTGGACCCAGGTCCGACCAGAAGAAAGTGCAAAGGACTGACATTTATTGAGCACCTACTGTGTTCTAGGGGCTTCACACACACACTCACAGTAACCTTCCACCCCAAGTGCTATTCTCCCTGTTCTATAGATAGAAGAGCCAAAGCTCAGAGTGGGAGGAGCCTGGCCTGAGGACACAGAAGTGACAGAGCTAAGGACACGACCCTTATCCTGAC
Source organism: Taxidea taxus jeffersonii (assembly GCA_003697995.1). Classification (NCBI taxonomy): domain Eukaryota; kingdom Metazoa; phylum Chordata; class Mammalia; order Carnivora; family Mustelidae; genus Taxidea; species Taxidea taxus. Next base: position 9,456 of record RCUC01103696.1, read on the forward strand.
CAGCTTAACTCCAAGCCTGGGGTAAGTGAAGGGCACCTCACCTGACTCCCTGCCAGGCACGGGGGCCAGCGGCTTGATGTACATCCAATCCCCTGTCCACCCTGGGAAGCAGGCATCACTGATGGGATGGTGCAGATGGGATTACCCAGGATCAGGAAGTGAGTCACTAGCCCTCAGCTCCGCCAGAGCTTGGAGACGTGGGCAGTGGAAGGATCTAACATTTTCTGGTATCAGAAAGGCGGAGCACTTTCCACAAGCTACTTCAGTCCTCCAGCCTGCCTTGGGGGTAGGTGCTTTTGTCTGCAGTGTGCATTGTGTAGGAAACCAAGACCTGGAGAAAAACACCTTCCTCGAGGCCCTAGGTGCATTGGGGGGGTGGAGATAAACCCCAGGTTTGGCTGACTCCGGGCAACAGTGAAACAGGTGGATAATTTACTGAACCCCTTCAGGCCCCATAAACACAATAGTTCGTTTAATCTTTTAACCATACTTGGAGGTGGCTGTATTTATCTCCACTTGACAGAAGTTCAGGGAGGTGACATGACATGACTTTGGTCCCAGAAGAAAGTCAGTGTTCCATCTGATTGACTCCACGGATGCCTTAAATGGTCTAAACCTACATGGCTCTCAAACTTGACCATGCATCAGAGTCACCCTCCACACTTGTTAAAACACAGACCGTGGAACTCCACCCCAAGTTTCGGACTCAGTAAGTCTAGAGCCAGCTGAGAATTTGCATGTTTGACAAATTCCCAGGTGGCGTGATGCTGCCACTGGAAGGGACACACTTTAAGAATAACGGATCTCTACTGATGCTCCCAGCACCCCTGGGTGGTCAGCAAACACCTCCTTTGCAGAGGAGGAAACTGAGGATCAGAGTGCTGGTGTGTCCAAGAGCCCACAGTAAACCGCTTGCATATGAAATGCTGGTAAACTCTGATGTGGTAAACTCTGCTGTGATAAACCCACAGTAAACCGCTTGCATATGAAAATCCAAGTTTGAGAAAGGGAGCGAATCCTATATGAGCACCGCCCCCTACGGGGTGCCAGGATACCCTACCATTCGGTCATTTTCATAATCCCCTCCCCCAAGATAGATCTCAGCATTTTTTTCTGTGCAAATGAAATGGGAGTGGGAAGCCTCAGTGATTTGGCCAAAGACCCCCTCGGTCGGGCAGTAAGGGGCAGTCAACCCCAAGCCTGAATTTTGAGAGCAGAGGGTACTTGACACCTCCTGTGCGCCTGCCGCACACCAGAGCAGGTGGAGGGGACAGGAGGTTTAGCCCCGGCCTCCGGGAAGGCAGGCCCGGGAACATGCCCGCAGCACCCCTGTCCCGGTGTCCGCAGGCCATGGTGAGCGAGTCCCCGGGGCCCGGCGCCCGCGTGCCCTGGAGGCGGAGCGACGAGGCGCTGCGCGTGAACGTGGGCGGCGTGCGGCGGCGGCTGAGCGCACGCGCACTGGCGCGCTTCCCGGGCACGCGGCTGGGTCGCCTACAGGCGGCGGCGTCCGAGGAGCAGGCGCGGCGCCTGTGCGACGACTACGACGCCGCGGCGCGCGAGTTCTACTTCGACCGGCACCCGGGCTTCTTCCTGGGCCTGCTGCACTTCTACCGCACCGGCCGCCTGCACGTGCTCGACGAGCTGTGCGTCTTCGCCTTCGGTCAGGAGGCCGACTACTGGGGCCTGGGCGAGAGCGCGCTGGCCGCCTGCTGTCGCGCGCGCTACCTGGAGCGGCGCGTGGCGCGGCCGCGCGACTGGGACGAGGACAGCGACACGCCGAGCAGCGTGGACCCGTGCCCGGACGAGATCTCCGACGTGCAGCGCGAGCTGGCGCGCTACGGGGCAGCGCGCTGCGGCCGCCTGCGCCGCCGCCTGTGGCTCACCATGGAGAACCCCGGCTACTCCCTGCCCAGCAAGCTCTTCAGCTGCGTCTCCATCGGCGTGGTGCTGGCCTCCATCGCCGCCATGTGCATCCACAGCCTGCCCGAGTACCAGGCCCGCGAGGCGGCGGCCGCCGTGGCCGCGGTAGCCGCGGGTCGCGGCCCGGAAGGCGTGCGCGACGACCCGGTGCTGCGGCACCTCGAGTACTTCTGCATCGCCTGGTTCAGCTTCGAGGTGTCGTCGCGTCTGCTGCTGGCGCCCAGCACGCGCAACTTCTTCTGCCACCCGCTCAACCTCATTGACATCGTGTCGGTGCTGCCCTTCTATCTCACGCTGCTGGCTGGCGTGGCACTCGGCAACCGGCGCGGTGCGAGCGGCGAGGACCTCGGTGACCTGGGCAAGGTGGTGCAGGTGTTCCGCCTCATGCGCATCTTCCGCGTCCTCAAGCTGGCGCGCCACTCCACGGGGCTGCGCTCGCTGGGCGCCACGCTCAAGGTAGGGCTCCTGGAGCTGGGGAGCGGGGCGGGGCTGCGGGGCAGGGGGACCCGAGGGTGACCAAAGGGCAGGTTGGCAGGTGAACTTCGAGGTGCGCGGTGTCCAGGCACACAGTGAACCCAGGAAGCACCCTCTGTGCCAGGCACAGGGCCGGACGCCAGGTGTACATTTCCCATCCCCTCTGCCCTTCCCAACAGCTCTTTCCCAGGGGTGAGAACTGAAAGCCAAGGCAGAGCTTTTCTTTTCTTTTTTTAAAAAGAAAAAAAACAACAACAACACTAGACAAAGGTCACTTTTGGTCTGTCAAACATCAGATAATACATAGTGCAGAAATTTGCAAAGCAGGATGCTAACTGGCTTCTCTGCTGAGCCTTTCTTCTGGCATTATGGCGGGGCACAGATATGGTAGGTCACCCTTGACATTCCAAGTCCAGCAGCAGCCCGAGAACTAACACTGAGGCTAATTCCGTGCCAGTTTCACATCCATTGTCGGTGTTGTTCCCAGGACAACTTCCTCAGGAAGATGTGGTTATTTATTTCCTTCCAGGAGCTGAAGAAAGTTGGCTTTCTAAAACCTGGTTGCAATTTACTGAGCACCCTTCTGGTGCCAGGCCCTGCCCTGGGGGGTGCGTCCCTGCTCTGGCCAGCTTAACCTTGGCGGGGTGAACTCAGCCTGGTGTGGGGACAGAGGAAATGTGAACAGTTTGGACGGAGGCCTGGAGAGCGAACAGCATGATCACCGGGAGGGGACATGGGAGGAGGGGTGCCCGTTGATGAGATTGAAGAGGTGCGTGGGACGGGGTACTGAGGGACCGTGACTCTTGGCTCAGGATTTTTAACCTTGTCCGAGGGTAATAGGAGGGGTGACAGCTGGGGCCAGGATTATTGTCACCACATAGCGGATGTGGAAACTGAGGCTCTGGGAGGTGACAGGACTTGTCAGGGATCCCTCAGTAAGTTGCAGAGCCCAGAGAAGAATCCAGCTGTGCCTGACTCCAGCGCCTCCTGCTCCTTCTCCTACAGCTCTAGGCAGCCCCGCTAAGGATCTCTAGGAAACTTGCCTCCACCGATGACTTTGTAAATCCTTTTTCATGCCCTCATGGCAAGGCAGCCAGGATGCTGGTACAGGCAGGCTGATGTGTGGAGAATTTCGGGGGGCAGTGGGCAGGAACAAGGACTTCCATTAGCCACATCCCTGAACTCAGTATCTCTCCAGGGAAGATCCCTGCGCCCCAGAGCTCTGCCTTGCCTCCAGCCATGCAGAGAGCCAGGGCCCGGTGCCACCAGCTTTCTCTGCAGGGAGGGAGAAGAGCATGGATGGAGGCTGCCAGGGTCCAAGATTCAGGTGTCAGACTCCTGGCTACTCAAAACGAGGCCCCTGACCAGCAGCAGCTTTCTCAGTACCTGGAAGCTGCTAGAAGTACAGAATTTCTGGCTCTACCCTCGACCCGCTGAGTTCTGCCTTTTAAACAAGATCCCAGCATGATTCCTCCACACGTTACAGTTTGGGACTAGGAGACGACAATTCTAGACTGGGGGGGGGGGTCTCAGCCCCAGAACTACTACATTTGGGGAGAGAGACCTCTTGGCTGTGTGTACAGAGGCGGGGGTGACTGTCCTGTACACGGTAGGATGCTTGGTGGCATTGCTGGCCTCCTCCCAGTGGACACTGTCCCAGTTGTGACATTGCCATATGTTGGGGCACCTGGGTGGCTCTGTTGGTTGAACATCTGCCTTCGGCTCAGGTCATGTTGCTGGGGTCCCAGGATCGAGTCCCACATTGGGTTCCTTGCTCCCTCTGCTCCTTGCCTGCACGTGTGGTCTCTTTCCCTCAAATAAATAAAATCTTTAAAAAAAAAAAAAAAGGTATTGCCATATGTCCCCCTGGAGGACAGATTGCCCTGTTTGAGGACCGCTGCGTGGCCTCAGGGGCAGAGCACATGTCTGTGTATATACCCACAGGCAGATGCGTGCAGTGGGTGGTCCGGGGAACATATATCCTGTCAGCTTTCTTGAGAGGCAGAGTGTATTTTTGTACTTGTCAGAAAGGAGGTAGATCAGCCAAAAGCACATGAAACCAACCCTTTGCATCTGTGGAATACAGACTGTGGTTCTCCGTTGGTTCTGTTACTGTGTAGAAATCACAAGCTTGTTATTAACTGGCTGGTGCCACTGGTCCCCCCTGCAGTAGAAGAAACCACTGTGGCTTAGCCAGCGTCCTGGACAACAGATATTAGGTCCGTGCTCACTCGCAGGGAGCTGGCCACCTCTTGTGGTTGAAAGAGCTTAGCTTGGAGTCGAGGCACCTGGGTCTTGGCACTATCTCTACTTTGCTCTTTGACTTTGGACCTGCCCCTTCTCCTCTCTGGGCCTCAGTTTCCCCCATATGCTCGAGTCACCCACCTCTGACTTGGCTTCCTATACTCTCTTCCAGCACAGCTACCGCGAGGTGGGCATCTTACTGCTGTATCTGGCCGTGGGGGTGTCTGTGTTCTCCGGTGTGGCCTACACAGCTGAGAAGGAGGAGGACGTGGGCTTTGACACCATCCCTGCCTGCTGGTGGTGGGGCACGGTGAGCATGACCACCGTGGGCTACGGGGACGTGGTTCCTGTGACCGTGGCTGGCAAGCTGGCGGCTTCGGGCTGCATCCTGGGGGGCATCCTGGTGGTGGCGCTCCCCATCACCATCATCTTCAACAAGTTCTCTCACTTCTACCGCCGCCAGAAAGCTCTGGAGGCCGCCGTGCGCAACAGTGACCCCCGGGAGTTTGAGGACTTGCAGAGCAGTGTCGACGGGATGTCCGAGGTGTCTCTGGAGACATCCCGTGAGACCTCCCAGGAGGGAAGGTCTACAGACCTGGAGGCCCAGGCCCTCCGTGGGTCCCTAGACTCTCAGGTTTGCTAAAGCCAAGGCTTAGTGTCCCCCCTTCCCACACCCCTACAGTCAGCTGAACCAGCAGTGATCCCTCCCTGCTTAAGGCGTCCGTGGTGGCCTGATGGCTCAGGACTGTTCACCCACCGTGAGGAATGACTCCCAGAGGCCAGCTCCGTTCCTCCCAAAGGCCCAGGCCAGGATAGTGTTGTCCTGGGTTCTTGAGCCTGGAGAACAGCCCAGAGAACCCCATGCCTGGACCTCCCAGCTTCCCGTGAAACAGGCATGCGCCAAAGAGAAAGCTGGAAAGCTGCCCACGGTTCCTGAGCACCTACCGCCCGTCGGCCCACTTGGCCCTGTGTCGGAGAATGACAAAACTGACGCCCAGACAGGTGTCAGGACTTGCCCAAATGTCACCGAACTAGTGGTGGCGGAGCCGAGTTTGGACTCCAGGCTCACTGCTCTGCCAAGACCGATGTTCCTCGCACGCCATCTTTCTTCTGCCCTCACAGAGTTTGCATGTCCTTCTGCGGGGTTCACGGATCTCCAGAGTTGATTCTCCGGGTTCAAACCCTCCGTCCGGGCTAGGGGAAGGACCAGATAGGGGATTCCGGTGGAGGAGTGCTGCCCCTCAGCTGTGGTTCTCTTCCAGGAGCTTCCAACGAGAGTCAGCTCTCAAAGATGAGGGCTGGGAGGAAGGGAGAGGAGCGGCCTCCTTAGCTGGTGGGTACGATACGTCCGGCAGGAGTCCTGCAGCTTCCTGCTAGGGCTGGCTTGAGGTGCAGACTCTGAGGGGGCCCTGGCCTGTCCCATCCTAGGACATGATGTGTGAAGAGGACACACACCTGCCCCATCTCCAGACCTTGGCCCCTCTGTCAGGTGGTCACAGTCTGTGCCCCAGACGGAAGTGAAAGGCAGTGTGCAGGGAGTCACTGACTTAAAGCCAGCTCAACTCTCAAGTGTTGGCGGCAAGGGGCTGCTATGCAGGGATGCCTACGACCCCCGGGCCCCCCCCAGGCTGACTTTGGCATCTCTCTTCTTCCCACCGTGCAGGCTCCAGCCCTGCCTTGACTTACCACCCAGGCAGATGCTTGAGACCTCCGCCCCTTTCAGCCAGCTCAGCCCCCTCATCCCTGCTGGGGGCATCGTATGCTCACCCGCTGAATCCTTGCTACTTGCTGAGAAATTTGGGAGGGAAGGGTTCCCATAGCCCCGTTCACATACTGTTCCTAAAACACCCATTTCCGCCCCGCCGTCGCCTGGCTACACTTGTCTGTCCCGCCGTGCAGAGCTTCAACATGGAAGAGAGTATCTGGTTGAACCCAGGCTCGTGAGGGGAAGGTATTCCGTGAAACCCTACTCACAGATCCGCTGGCTCGTACAGCACACTGTGCGCCGGGCCCTGGGGAGGAAGTGGAAATGACCATACAGAGGTCTTGCCCTTGAGAGGGTGTAGACAAGACTGAACAGAAGACTCTCCCGGTTCTTTCAACCCATCCCTCCTTATTTTATTCATTCAGCAAGTATCTTTTGGAAGATTCACAAGCTGGGGCTTCCCCTGTGGCCTGCAGACGTGTTTTAGTTAGCTGAACAGTGTCTATATATATATTGTTGTTGTTGTTGTTGTTTTAAGATTTTATTTTTAAATAAATCTCTACACCCAACGTGGGGCTTGAACTCATAACCTTGAGATCAAGAGTCACATGCTCTACTGACCGAGCCAGCCAGGGGCCCCTTAGCATATTTTTTTATTTCGAATGCCTTTGAGTGAGGCATATTCTCTCCAGTTCCCCATAGTGTGTCCCCGAGATACACACACACACACACACACACACACACCCCACCACCACTTCTCAGATATTCTTGACACACCTGCCTATGATTCACTGACTGCTCGCTAGGTTCACAAGATAGAGTGGGGAACAAAATACAGATCTCTATATTCATGAGGCTCTCAGAGTAGGAAGGGAGGTGGATTTAAATCCAGTGATCCCATGAATATGCAATAGTGAGCTGTCCTAGGTACAGGGGGCCAGAAGCACGTCACGGAGCGGGGACCATGAATGGGGGTCAGAGAAGACTTTCTCGAGGGCGGGGTACGAAAGTCTCGAAGACTCTCTGGGAGACTTTCTCGATTTCAGCGGCCATCACACAGATGAACAGTTAATTAGGCAGTAGGGGCTCCAGGAAGTGTTTTCAGGCAGAGGGCAGGGCATGTGTAGGCCCCGTGTGCAGAGGAATCCGAGTCTCCAGAACGAGTAGAGGCTGGAGCCGAGGGGCTGCTCGGGACTCCCTGCGTACACACCGGCTCTCCCGCACGCTCCCCGTGTAACGTCCAGACCCCACTCCGCCCAGGTCGGGGCACAGAGAGGGGAGGGCTGCCCGCACCACCCTTGCCGAATGGCTGGACATATCAAGGAGCCAGATAGCTTCCAGACTTTCTGACCCCACAGACAAGCCCCTAAAGCTAGTGGAGGGCAAGCTCAGGTGAGATTCACCTGGCCTGCATCCCTCACCAGGTTGTGGGCTGTCCTGGCAGAAAAGCGACCGCTCGCTCCCGCTCCCAGGTGTGGAAGAAAACCGTTATGCAGCTAAAGAGGCTGGGCCCAGGGACCTGTTTCTGGCTGTACCAGAGCTGGCTGCCAGGCGGGCTTTCCGGGTGAACGGAGAGGGCGAGGGATCCGTGGAGTGACTCAGAATCCGCATTCTCTCGTTCGGGCGGTGGGTTTGGCACGGGCTGGGAGGGAGAGGAATCCAGCTGGAATGAACTGGGTCAAAAGGAGTAATTCATTAGATGACTGAAGTGAAGAGCACCTGCTACCGTTAGGGTCTTTGGTTACGAGCAAGAGAAATGGGCTCTCTGGGACCCCTGGGGGGCGCAGCTGTTGGACATCCAACTCTTGGTTTCAGCTCAGGTCGTGATGTCAGGGTCGTGAGATCGAGTCCTGTGTTGGGCTCTGAGCTCAGTGAAGAGTCTCCTGAGGTTTCTTTCTCCCTGTCCCTCTCCCCCTTCCCCTGCTTATGCTCTCACTCTCTCTCTCTCAAGTGAATAAATAAATCTTAAAACAAAATTTTTAAAAAAGAAACTGTCTTATGGAAAAAAAGAATTTCCTGGAAGGTGTATTTGTTTCCTCCGGCTACCATAAGGCAGTGCCATAAGCCTGATGGCTTAGAACAGTAGAAATTTCTTCTCTGGCCGTTCTGGAGGCCAGAAATCCAAAATCAAAGCGTCAGGAGGGCCACACTCCCTCCGGAGGCTCCAGGGGTGAATCATCTTGCCTCTTCCAGCTTCCGGTGGCTGCCAGTGTTCTTGGCTTATGGCCATGTCCCTCCATTCTCTGTCTCGGTCATGATGTCCCCTTGTCCTCTGTGTGTACCAGTCTCCCAGGGCTTCTCTCTCAGAAGGAGAGTGATGACACGGAGGGCCCATCCAGCAGATCCAAGCTGATCTCATCTCCAGACCCTTAACGTAATCACATCTGCGAAAAATACCCTTTTTCCAAATAAGGTAACATTTACAGGTTCCAGAGATTAGGGTGTGGACATATCTTTGGGACCACCATTGAGCCCACCACAGAAGGGTATCAGTGGAGTTCACCCAGTCGAAGAAAAAGCTGACTGGGCTGGCCTTAGGACATGTAGGAAGGAGGGGCGCTCTGGTGACCTCTGTGTAGGACTCATGAATCCTTTGTTGGGGACACTGCCAGCTAAATGCTCAGCCTTCCGTCACCTTCCTCCCCTGTGTCAATCTGTTCACCATTCCCAATCCCAGCGGAGAGCTTGATTTGCGTAGCTTGGGGCACGTGCCTCTCCCTCGGTGGAGACGGAAGGCAGGGCCCCTGATTAACACCTACAGCAGACCACATGGGAGGGAAGACCGGTAGTTACCCAGAGAGATCATGTGACATCACCAAAATAAAGGGGAGGGTTGTTAGGCAAACTAGCAGATGTCCCCTGCATTCCCACCCTTGGCCGCCCAGCACACTTCACGCTCACTCCTTCCCAGACACACGGTTGAGAAAAATGTTTCTAACATCAGGAGCCTATCACGTACGTGACCCAGAGCATCCTTGGTGGGCTCCAGGCCCTGTTAATGTGATTGGATCAGTGCAGTGGATCAGGCTGCTATCTTATGGGAAAGCACCATCGAAGTCTTTCCGGGGCAGGTCTGGCAGGCGAAGGTGTTTCTGAGTTGACTAGTAAAGGAAAACTGTTATCCCTTCCAATGAAGAGCAAAATGCTTCCAGCGGTTTCTGTTTCTTGGAATGGAACACGAAGCCAATAGATACCTCTGAACAGGGACTGTATGGAGGGGCACGTGTCTGTCCCAGCCGCTGGAGTTGGAATTACCGTTTGATTACAGCAGCCCACTGCCATCCTCCAGGAGCCAGCCGATTTTGCTCCAGCCAAACGGGGAAGCGAATGGTGTTCTGATGGCAGTCCTCGCCCTCCAGGCTCTTTGCTTGTCTCTGCAGGCTCCCCAAAGCTCTGGTACTGCTTTGAGTTTTCCATTTCAGAGCAGTTGTTCAGTTGGATCTGTTGCTCTTTTATGTTATGCCTCCGTGGGTCGGGGAGCCAATGTGGGGATCTTTTCCACTATCACTCAGAGATGGGAGATCTAGCTCTCTGTGATAGGGACAAAGGCCAAAATACTGTTTTTCACAGGACTGGTGGACCTATGGGGGGACTCTCAGACCCAAGAAATCGGTATTAGCTCGAAGTTCTTTATTTATCCAGTGCTTCCTGAAAAGTCTGGGTGTTTCTCTCTTTTAATACCCAGTAACTGTGGTAAATGGCCACAGGCCCTTTTGGAGAAGGCAAGAAAAATGTTTACATTACACTGGGGTAGTAGCATAGCAGAAACCTTCCCCAAGGGCAAGTCCTGTTTCCTGCATTTGAGGGACTTTAGATCAACAAATGAACTCAAGCCTAGGTTTTAGGTGATGATCAGTTTTTGTTTTGCTTTGCTTTGTTTCATATGTTTTACTGGTTATACAATTAAGTCAGACTGGTGGTCACTTTTACCTTCTCCGGGCCCTCCAGCAGAGATCCTGCCTCATTCAGAACCTGCTGAATATTATGATGACCATTTTCACTTAATTTCTGAGGCACCTAAATGCCAACACCTGGCCTCCCACACCTCTGCATCCTTCCTTCCCTTGGAGATCAGGGAACCCTTCACCAAGCCCACTTGATGACTTTCCTCAAAGCAAGGGTGAAGTTTCTAGGTCCAGTGAGGTACGTAGGGGGAAGGAGACACAAAATATATCCAATCCAGCATTTCTATCCTCAAAAAATCTTTGAATCCCTTTCTTTCTATGATGTCAAGGGATTTGGGGCCTTTAAATTTCATTTCACACGGGCCAGCATTTGGTCCAAGGTTGGATAAAGGTTGCTTTATCCAACCCCGCAACGGTCAGAACCCAGCCAGCTCCCGGAGTTAGCACCGAGAATGCAGACTCCCCGATCCACACATCAGTATCAAGATCAGTCTGGTCCAACGTTCCATTTCCCCTTTCTTCATCAGGCACCGCAAAATCCTTTCCCACAAACATTCCCCAGATTTTGGCTGGTATCAACGAACAGTTTCTGTAGCTCTGTATGGGTCCAGGATTCTTCCACCCGGCATTGGACATCACCCTGGGTTCCTCCCACATCCCCTGTATGGCCATCCCACTGCTCAGAAGCCACACAGCAGCCCTCACAGTCACCAGCTTCGGTGTTTGGAGATCTCAGCCCTGCAGCAAGTCATGAGGTTCCTTCGCCGCGGTCACAGACATGCTATGCGGTTCATCCTGTGTCTCCCTGCAACACACACACGTGCCGACATTTGGGCTTTTGTTGACATTACGCAGTTGAAACAAAACATTCTATCCCACAGCCTGGGCATCCCTCATCTCCTTAAAACTGAACTGTGGCAGGAGCTGCCCTTTCTCTGAGAGCCACATTCTCGGTGGTCAGATGACACCAAGCAATGCGGGAAACAGCCCTCTGCTGCTGCATCCCATGGGCTGCTCTCCAGGGCCGGGGCATGACCGCAACCTCACCGTTTCGCCCTAGGAAAGCCCAACTGGTTTTTTGTTTTTTTTTTAAACAAGCTTTAGTTCACTTTATTTTTCTTGTATAAAACTCTGTGGTAGCCACAGCTGGAGCCTGGGTCCTCTGCACAGAGACTCTGGTGTGGGTCTTCACAAGATGGTCGGTGAACTCCTGATAGGGAGACTTGGTGAACACAGTCTCCTTCCAGAGGTCAGGGGTGAGATAGCTGTAGGTTTTGGAGATGGCATCAAAAGTAGCCTTGGCAAAGTTCCCCAGGATGGCAATGCAGCCCCTGGCCAAGGTGTAGCAGTCGTCGATACTGGCCATCATCAGTAGTTTCTTGGGCACAGGGGCCGAGACAATGCCAGTGCCTCTGGGGGCGGGGATGAGACGCACCAGCACAGAGCCACAGCGGCCAGTCACCTTGCAAGGAACAGTGTGGGGCTTGCCAATCTTGTTCCCCCAGTAGCCTCGCCACACAGGGACGATGGAATGCTTGGCCAGAATGATGGCCCCGCGGATGGCAGTGGCTACCTCCTTGGAGCACTTGACACCCAGACCGACGTGTCTGTTGTAATCTCCGATGGCAACAAATGCCTTGAACCTGGTCCACTGGCCAGCGCGCGTCTGCTTTTGCACCGGCATAATCTTCAACACCTCGTCCTTGAGGGAGGCTCCCAGGAAGAAGTCGATGGATGGGCAAGGAGAAGAGATAGATCTCCTCCAGAGACTTGATCTTCATGTCCTTGACCAGACGGCCCAGCTTGGTGACGGGGATCCACTCCTTGTCCTCGGCCTTGCCCCCGCGAGCTCCGCGGCCTCGGCCCCAGCCCCGACCACGGCCCCGGCCCCGACCCCGGCCCTGGCCCCGGCCCCGGATGCCGCTGCCGAAGCCTCCACGGAATCCGCCACGGCCTCCCATTCCAGGGCCCCAGGCCCTCTGGGCCCTCCCGCAGCACCGGCGTCATCCGCCTTTTGGTGTTCTCTCGGAGAGGAAGCCCAACTGGTTTTAATACCCCACACTTCCTGGAGGCTATGGAGGAGAACTCCACTCTGCTTCCAATTTATCTATGAGTTAGGAGACTTTGGTTACAAACCAGAGTCCAACTCTGGAAAACTTGAGCAAAAAATGGTTGCATTGGAGAGATACTAGATCAGGTCAAAGTCAAATTAAACAAGCAGGTTGAGAAAGATAGGAATGAGGGCAACATGGGGATGAAGGTGCTCAGAGCCCACAGATCACCTTGTTGGGGGCCCTGCAGTTAAAGTGCCTGAGTGACAACACTCTTCCCTAGCCAAAAATTCCCAGAGGACGGCGTCTAGCTGGACTAGCTTGGGTCATGCGCCCACTCTGAGGCTGGGGGAAGGACAGAGGAACTCCCACAGATGGCGTCCCCAGGACACAGACGGTGGAGGTGTAGTTTTCTGAAGGAAAAGTGGGGTGTTTTCATTAAAATGAGGGCAAGGGATCCTGGATGGGCAAAACCAACAAATATCTATTATAATACGATGCAGTGGGAGTGGGAGCTGGGCAGCTTGGCTTCTGTTGAGCTGGGCAACAACAGAAACCAGGACTGAGACAGACAGACACTGGCTGACTCTGCGTCACAGGGTAGGCAGCATCTCTTAGCTCCGTATCTTGTGGCGCCTCCACCAGAGAACTCCTTCCCAGTTCCAGGCTGAAAAATGCGTCAGAGATGCTGACTGGCCCAGTTCCCGGATGAGGTAGCTGGATCACCCCACTGTGGCAGAGGGTGGGGTCTATGAGAACATGGCAGCCGTCATGTGAACTCCTGGCTGATGTGGGAATTGAGCATTTTCTAGACTTCCCTGGTAAGTGAGACACGTTCCTCCAATGTAAAATCTTCTCCCTTCCCAGCCCCACATCATAGATCAAAAAACGGAGACCCAGGGAGGTCCAAGGTCATACCTGAGTTTCTGTTTAGAGAAGAGCTTTTTTAGCTTAAATAAGGGCCAAGGAGAGTGTTCATATTGGAGAATGGGGGTGGAAGGGAATCTGGTTGCCTCCTGAGGTACTTCTTGAGGCTCCCAAGAGTGAAGATGACCTATCAGCTAATAATAACCACCCTTCACATGCCTGTGGCGCTCAGTTTATAGCGTGATTTCACGCCCATTATCTCATATACTTCTCACAATAACAATGAAATAGAATTATATCATTTCTGGACAGCTGAGGACACTGTGGCCCACAGTGGGATGACCAGAAAGTGGCACATCAGGGATTTGAGCTCAAGTCTCCTGATACGGGCCTGTACTCCCTGGGCACCACATCCCGCTGTTTCCACTCTGTGTGGCAAACTGAACTCCCCAGGCACCACTGAAAGAGTGGCTTTGAAGGGGGGTTCTATTATGAATTTCTCCTCATGCTCTGGACATGGCCCTCAGGTGCTGACTCCATGGGATGGTCCTTGGTGACTACCGGACCTCTTACTCCAGGCCAGCCAGGACCTGAGCCTGAGCGTGGGAAGAATTCTCCAGGAAATTTAATAAGTAAGTTGAGAAGCTAACCTTGTAAGGCAGGAGCTTTTGAGATGAAAGGGACGGTGTCTTCCAGAATCTTTTCTGTTAGAAAAGAAGAGGAGGACAACGGCAGATGTAGACTAGTGATTAACCTGTCCAAAAGGAGTGGGTTCAGAAGCTTCAGGAAATTCATGAGTTCAAGGGCGGGAACAGCACACACCTCAACATTGGCCCTGCCACTTACCCAGTGCCTGATCCTGGATTGGACCTTTGATCTCCAAGAAGCATGTCTCAAGGTCAGCCTCTCCATCCTCTACTCAGGCTGGTATCCAAAGCCCTCCCCCGCCCCCATCTTGTCCTACCTTCTTGGATGGGTAAGGAATCCTTCAGTTACAATTGACAGAAACCCAACACAGTGGACCCGGAGTTCAAGGGAGGTCACCAGGTCTCCTGCCCCCGCTGCCTTCTTGGCTCTGCATTCCTGTGTTGTCTTCATTCTCAAGCCGGGAGTGACTACAATTATTTGAATCGGATGAGAGAACAGGAGCAATACGGCGTGGTGTAGAAGAGAGATTATGGGCCCTGAGGCAGATGGACTTGTGCTCAAATCCGGCTACTTACAAGCTGCGTGGTCTTGGTTGGGTTTCTTTGCGTCTCTGAGCCCGTTTCTTCACTTGTCTTATCTTCACTTGTCTTGATAGAATGACACCTACACCTCACAGTGTTGATGCCAAGTTCAAGTGAGGTAACGTCTGTGAAAATGCCTGGTATAATAAATGCTAGGAAGGACACTGGAAATGCACAGGAAGGAAACAGAAACCAGCAGAGCTCTGGTTTTCTTTGGGAATGGGAAAGCAACTCTGAGCAGAGGAAGGGAAATGGTCCACACGTGTGGAGATCGTAAACCTTCACTCTGGTACTTGGGGCCACAGTTGGGGTCTCAGCATGAATGGCAGGGTCAAGAGGTCTGGGTTTGAGTCCAGAATGGACATATCAGACCTTGGTCCTCAGCTGCATGGTCTGCAAGGCCGCATGCTGGCTGAGAGTGGGCACTCCTTACAGGGCACAGGGTGCTGGGCCGAGGGGTCGGTCCCTCTGATGATTCTGTCTCATCAGGAATGACGCTCGGACCCCTCCCCACCGACCACAAGTCTCCACAAGCTCATCTTCACTTACCCCTCCCTCTCACTGCCACCTGCTGTCTCCTCTGTGCGCTATGTTCCAGGCACAGAAGCTCTCCTTCCAACAGACCGAACGTCTGTCCTTGCCTCAGGGCCTTTGTTCTTGCTGCGCCTTCAGCCTGGGCTGTACACTGCCCATGTGTTCCGCCCGACTGGCTCCTTCGTGTCATTCAGGTCCCACCTCCAAAGCCATCTCTTCAGAGATCTGCCTGGATCACTACGGAAAGCTATCTCTGCCTGTGTGTGTGTGCACACACGTGTGCACCTGAACACACACACACGCTCATACACATGGCACACGTGGACATATTGCTCAGTCTCATTCCTGTTTTATTTTCTTCGTGGCCCTTCATCCGCCTCTGAAATGATCATTTATTCATTACACGTGACACAGACTGGCTGTGAGTGAGACACGTGACAGACTCGCTGTGTGACAGGACACTCACCATGTGACACATGACACAAACTTGCCCTGAGTGTGACACAGGACACAAACTCGCCGTGAGTGTGACACGTGACACAGACTGGCTGTGGGACAGCTACAAACCTAAACAGATCTCGGTGAGTCGTCTTGCATCAGAGGCTCGAGTGTCGCCAGCGCCGCCGCGCATGGCTGGCAGCTCTTCAGAAAGCCCCAAAGCGAACCCCGAGTGTCCCTCCATTCCACAGTATTCATTCTTGGAAAACTAAGAGCAAAACCTGTACAAAGTACTTTGTGTTCGGAGGTAAATGAGCTCTGGTTTAGCTCATTTATTAACCGGGGTTAATAAACAAGGTTCCCCAACATGACCATCCAGTGGGATTCGACTGTGGGGCTGAGCAGGGGCGGAGCTGTCCCCGAACGCAGCGCAGCACATCTAGCACCCCTGTGTGCTCAGTGCTGAGGGGACCCGGTGATCATGGTCACCAGGAAACCGCCCTGACACGTCTCCAGAACACTCCCAGCGGGCCGTCCTGTGCGCTGTTAGAATCACGAGCTCTGGGATGCTTCAGGGTCTGTGCAGAAAGACGAAACCATCGGAAAGGCTCTGGCATGTGTCCGCCATGCAGGAAGTGCTCAGGCGACACGCATTTACTTCGTCTCTCCTCCCCTCCTTTGGGCCCCAGGTTCTCAGTCTGAGCAACAGGGAACATCTGTCATTGACGCTGGCCACCAGGGAGTAAATTAGGCAACAAAAGCACACATGCCCCCACTCCCAGAGAGGAGGACAGAACAGCCTGACGGATACGCAAATAGCCGGTGGGACTATTACATCAAGTACTGAAGAGCGATGTGACTCAAG
Source organism: Taxidea taxus jeffersonii (assembly GCA_003697995.1). Lineage (NCBI taxonomy): Eukaryota > Metazoa > Chordata > Mammalia > Carnivora > Mustelidae > Taxidea > Taxidea taxus. The sequence continues at coordinate 25,688 of RCUC01103696.1, forward strand.
AGACTCGCACTTAATTTTTGGTGTAACTCTATTCCTTCCTGCTCTGGAGTGAACTTTGGGAGAACCCAGGGTCAGGCGAGGGAAGTATTTCTGGACAAGGATGGGCCCTACGAGGGCAGCTTCCCTCGGCACGCGGGGCTGCACCGGGCCCAGGCCCAGGCCACAATGGACCCGGATGAAGGGAGCCCAGACAGCCCTGCGCCTGGACCCTCACACCAGACCCTTGGCGGAGGCCGCTCGCTCTCACTTCTTGCCCTTTCTTGTCCTGGCCATCTCTTGCTCATTTTTAAGTTCAGGTATATTACCTCCTCCAGAAAAGCTTTGGGGGACACCCCGGCAGAATTCATTGTCACTCCCCCTCCTGTGTCCATACTCGATGCACTTCCGTCTACCATGGCATCTCCGTGGGCGCTCATGTGCTGGACCAACGCCCGGTCTGGTCTGCAAGAACGGCGCCGGGTTCGTCTTTATATCCCTGCCAACCAGCTCAGGACCTGACACACAGCAGGCATCCAACAAAAGTCTTCTCCCTACCCTACCCTCTGCGCCCCCAGCTTTGGATTCTAGATAAACACACCACAGAGGCAATATCACAAAGGTTCACAACACCATTATCCAGGCTACAGATGGGGATCTCATTTTTAAAAAGAAGAAAGTCTTGTGTTCCAAAAGGACAGTTTATTTAAAACAAAGGTGGCAATGTGTAGGAAGTAGGGAGAACAATAATTCTAACATAAAAGCACACAGGAAGCACCTCGAATTAAAAAAAAAGGGGGGGTGCAGGGAGGAAGCCATCTCTCATACATATACAAACTGCTGACCTTGATGGATTATTTACATCCAAACTTTATAAAATAGCATTTCAAGTCAGCACTTCAGCCAGTGTTATTAGTTTTCATTACAAAAAGTTAAAGCTACAAACTTCACATTTTTAAGTCGTACATCAGCAATAGCATTTAAGCTTTTTCCAAGTTGGTTCGAGTGCAAGCTGGTGGAAGAGATTTTTTTTTTTTCCCCAAACACAAAAAAGAACACAGAATCTAATTACAATGACTATAATCCTGATGAAAACACACAGTGTGTGAGGAAGGACGCGGCGAACGTGGCATATGCTGGAAAGGGCACTAGAATCAGAATCAGAAGACCTGCACTGGAATCCGAGCTCCGCCGCATTTTAGCTGCACGACCTTGAGCAACAGACTTCACCTCTCTGAGCCTCAGTTTCCTTATCTGTAAAAGGAGGACCTAATACCTAGATTTCCCAGAGCTATTAAGTTTTAATAGGGGGCGATTCATATTATCTATGGAGTGAGCGTTGGTGTTTTGTATCTTTCAGGGAATCTGTCCGTTTTGTTTAAGTTGTTGAATTTATTAGCCTGAAGTTGTTCATGACATTGTTCTTAGCCTTTTAATATCTGTAGGAGCTAGAGTGATGTCACTGCTCTCATTTCTGATATTGGTAAGGGCTACTGAAATTTAATGGTATAATAAGTCTCTGGCATGTGACAGCTGCTAAATAATTGTTTCCTGGGTCAGAATATACAGTCTCAAGGACTCAAAGCTATAGCTCTTAAATCACTTCAGTGTACTGGTCCTATCTATCTATCCATCTGTCTGTCTGTCCATCTGTCTATCTAGCCAGCCAGGCAGCCAAACCATTCACTCATCCATCCATCCATCCATCCATCCATCCATCCATCCATCCATCCATTTATCTATTTATCTATCTATCTATCCATCCAGCTGGTGGTTGGGAGAAAGGACAAAGGAAAAAGAAAAATAGAAATCTGCTTCAAAATTACTGATGAGGAAGCAATCAAGATATCCTTAGAGAATTTGAGATTTTTTTAAAAGACACAATTAGGTGTGGGTCATTGTTTCTTAAAAGGAGAGAAGAGGTGAGGGCCACAGAGTTCCCCAGGAGCTCAAGTCGCAGATGCTGAAGCTCAAGGCTCAAGGAGAGAAGGCGAGCACTCTGACTTATCCTGAAGTTAGTGCTCATGGGGAAGACAACCAGGACTCGCCCCTCTGCCTGCCCATCACCAGGACACAAATACACTGAGTCAGGAAATGGACCTGGTCCAAAGAAATGGACTCCTGGCCAGAGGCTCTGTCCAGTGAGACTGGGGAGCAGTGTTGTGTGCTGGGCCTGCATGGGCAGTTCACACATGCCTGGAACAGAATCAAGTCCGGATCAAGATTCATGACCCAAGAATATTTACGGGGAAAAACTGAAACTTTCTTTTACTTGGCTCTAGCTTAGGAAGGAAGAAATGGGCACTTCCCATCCTGTCTGGCCAAGTGCAAAGTCCTTTCTAAAATGGAAGAGGCTGAGGCAGGCCTGCTCGCGAGCACAGCAGATGGTGTGGGGGAATGCACGCTCTGTGCTGAGGTTGGTGGGACTCACTTGGCTGTCAGAATTGACAACTAACTCAGCCACTTCCCAACCTAAAACTGCCAGTTGGAGTTATCTCTTCTGTGCAAGAAAAGGTAGTCACTTCATTTTAAAGACTTGTGATTTTCCTCTTCCCTGTAAATACTGGTCGCACATGGTGATGCCATGAATCCTGATTCTGCCGCTCACTAGCCGTACAGCCCTGGGAGACACACTGCCTTTTTCTCTCTGAACTTACTCCTTCGCCTGTGAAGTGGAGATCAAGTACTTACTAACTTACGGAGTTATGGTGAGGTCTGCATCGGACATCTATAAGAAGCCCACCAACCTAGCTCAGTGCCGGGCATATTCTAAGTGGTCAGTGAGTGCTAGCTGCCATCGATCCTTCTAGTGGGATCCCCTGTTCCCTGTAGCTGCCACATAACTGCCTCACTGGCCAAACCCCGCAGACCAACCACGGCCTCTTACATTTTTAAAAACTGGCTTTAATTGCAAAGACCAGAATCTGGCCAGAGAAGAGAGAGGAACATTCCCTGCCATTCCATTGATTCCTAGGTTTGGGAAGCAAAAGCAATTATGGAGTCAAATTACACTATCTTTAGGTGCAGCCCAGTCAGAGCTCCCCACCCGAGGGGAAGAGACATTAAAAAATAAGCAGACATTTGCTGTTCCTTGCTGTCTCCTCTCTGCCGTGTGACTACACGCCACGCGGCCTCGAGCCAGGGCTGCAGAGGGATGGCTCAGTGCTGTGTTTTGTGACGCCCTCTGACCCGCCCGAGGCCCCAGATCGCCTGCGCGGTGCGGTCTGCTGTCCCGCAGAGGCTGCGGAGTCACGGACTGGCTGAGCCCGAGCCACCCGGCTTTCCCTGGGGGTCCCATCCTAGCCAGTCATCCACTGCTGAGACCAAGTCCGAGCAAGTTGCCCTTGGGGGGTGCCCTGGGACAACTTAACCCAAACTGACACCGGTTTCTCCCCTTGGGAAAGGAAATGCTTGGATCAGCGGCCCAGGAGTGAGGAGCGATGGTCTCATCCCACCTCTTACTTCAATTTGCTGTGTGATTTGGTCACCCTGTCACTTCCCCTCTCTGAGCCTCAGTCAGGCCAGACGATGCCTGGGGTCCCCTCCAGCCCTGGCATTATGCGGGCCTGGACAGAGCTCTCCTGGGGAACAGGTCTTAGTCTGATATTCATGTATCCTTTCCAGACCCCTCAGCAGTAAAGTAAAAATGAAAACAGTCACATATCGGAATGTGATCACAAAAACAATGCCCTCTACCCCTGTCTGTAAGGAATGTGGAGCAAGATGCCCCGTGCGATCTTCGCATGAGCAGTGAGGACTCTGGACACACCTTCCCTTCTGCGGACTGCACAGAGCCCCGTGTGTGGGGAGAGGTCCTGGCAGGCCCGTCCCTGCTCTGGGTCACGTCTCTTCTTAAGGCACTGGGCAGTGTCTGTGCTGTGACTCGAGGCGGTTGGGAGAGTGCAGATGGATGAAAGGCATTGAAGCCACAAGGGGCAGTTTGCAAAGAGGATGCCAGGCTTCTCCTGGGACTCAAGAAGTAAACACAGACTCTCAAGGCTGTCCCTCGGACGTGGTCCACAGCTCCAGAAGCCAGAGATGACCCACACAAGGCTGAAACCATGGGGAAGAACTGGCCCAAACCTAAATTTTTAAATGCAGCCCTGCAGAAGGGTGAGCTTGGGTCCTGGGAGCGGGGTGACCCCGACAGCCTCCCGGCGTCCCCTGCCCTCCTGTCCCACAGTACCATAATCTTACAGAAAAGAGGCCAACTGTTTAAAACTGTACCTGTACAGAGATGCCACCACACTCGGTGGGGAATCCAGTTATAATTTATATATATGTGCATATTTATATATTTTTAAAAAGTCTTCCAGAAAGAACAATCGAAAGCTATTGGGAGAAGAAAGTCAAGACAACATTATAACACTTTCCCAGCTATCACATCCTGGAGTCTCTGTTCCTGGGGTTTAAAACTCTGAGTTTAAAAGCGCCGATACAAATCCTTTGAGATACTCTGACCAATTTAAATACATACGCGAGGCAGCATGCTGACGGCAGGCAGCCCTTCCCACTGGCGCACTTCCTGAGTTCATGAACGTGAAGGTGCTACAAGCCCGAGCGGTGCGAGCCCGAGTTCACCGAAGCTGGTGTGCGGGCAGGCGTGCCGGGCCTCCCTCAGAAGTTTTGTTGCCGCCGTTTCTTAGCCTCAATGGCGTCCAGGATTGGCTGCCTCTTGGACTGGTACTTCTGTCGGATCTCTTCAATCTCTTGCTCCATCATGGGGTCGAGGGCCAGGAGCCTCTTCTGAAGGTCCTCCACTGTCCAACTCTTAAGCTAGAAGAAGTGGAAAGTAAAGTCACGACAAAGCCCAGGTCAGCACAGAACAGCCAAGAAGCCCAAGCTGTCCGGGCACCTGGAAGGGAAGGGTCTTCCCAGAGTCTGGGGTGGCGGCGGTTGGAAAGTGACAATTCATTCACAAATGGTACGCCCCAAGCTCTTTGGACACAGTTTATCCCTGGACAAGTTCTAAGCGCTAATTTCTCTGATTTACTCTGCCTTGACCAAGAACTTAACCAGTAATATTTTCATCTCTCCTATTCTTTCAGTGAATTACGTTATCGATGCATTGTTAGGGCATTAAAGTAACCGCCATGGGGCGCCTGGGTGGCTCAGTGGGTTGGGCCTCTGCCTTCGGCTCAGGTCATGATCTCAGGATCCTGGGATCGAGCCCTACATCGGGCTCTCTGCTCTGCAGGGAGCCTGCTTCCTCCTCTCTCTCTCTCTGCCTGCCTCTCTGCCTACTTGTGATATCTCTCTGTCAAATAAATAAATAAAATATTTAAAAAAAAAAAGTAATAGCCTCTTGGTGTACGCAAAATAATGCTTGCCCCTAGTTCTTGTCCTACCCAGGAGACGAGCCTCTGGATATGACTGTGTCTCTGTCTGGGTCCCACACCAGGGAGAGTGGATGCTCACTGAGGATCAGATGCTGTCCCCCCACCGCCCTCCAGGGACTTAGGTACGGCCACACTGGTCATCACTAACACTTACTGGATGCTAACCATACACCAGGCACCCCGGAAGTGCTTTGTACGCGTTACCTACA
>RCUC01103708.1:0-10989 GCA_003697995.1 Taxidea taxus jeffersonii
TGCTAAACTGAAAGCAAGAATCTTAAGCTAGTAGTGACCAGGTTCATTTTATTTTATCTATCTTTTAATTTTTCTACAAATGTCATTCATCTGGTAAAAAGTTTTACCAAAATCTTCCCCTCCCCTATACAGAAAGACATTCCACATAAGGCATATTTTTAATGGTGGAAGCAGTTTTCAAAAAGGGCAAAAGTTTAATATGTAGAAGGAGAGAACCTCTGAATCATTCTGCAGGGTTTGCTATTTAATTTAAAATTGACTTGTTCTAAATAATTTAATGCATTCAGAAAAAATCTTGAACTGGACTCAGAAAATTGGCAGTTTTCTTGACATAAGAATCTTATTAATTTGAAGAAAAATCCATTTCTTAAGGTAACAAATTTTTAAAGTGATATTACATATATAAAAGTGATTTGTAAGTTATGCAGTATATCAAGATTTTAAGTTATTATCATTATTAAATGAACTATTAATAGGTTGGCAGTAAACACCACTCACTATCTTTATATTATATATTTTTAAATGTTCAAAAAGTATAGAAAATTTGACAGATATCATCCACACAACAGAGCGATCTTATAAGAGGTAGAATGAGTATATGCCAATTAAAAAATTAATGTTTATCCCATGGCAAATGTATATAATTCATATTTTAAGGACAACCTCATTGTTAAAACTGCTTGATATACCTGCTCCTAACTCTTATAAAAGGGAAATGAATTTGATAAAAAATGGATTGAAACGTGAATTTAATTTTGCTACAAGTAAAGGAAAAGTATAGCATAGTATTCAAATATTGTCATTGGTCAAAAATAATTAAGTAGTATTATGAGGAAATAATCCTGATTATATCTTTGTCTTTATTTAAAAGGGAAAATTTTCCCCCAAAATACAGTTTATATGTTTGAATTGATGAGCATTTTTTTTCAATATATTTTAACCCTTTGGGGAAAGTACCTATATGAAAAGACAATTTTCCATGTGTTTATCACCAATCATTAGCTAGTCTTCTTTTTAAAAAGCATATTAGCAATGTCATTTTGTGACGTGGGAAACTTCCTAGAATTCAAAAACACAATTACAGACTTTTGGGGTCTTCAGAGACCTTGAAAATCATTGACTCCATTTGTCAGATTCTCAGCAAGATATGGGAAATTTTGCTTATTTATTTATTGTGCTTTCCCACAACTCCCTTTCAGCAATGAGAGAGCTTCACATTGTTGCAATAGTTGTGGACAAGGAGGCAATGATCTGTTCATACTTGAGTGATATCAGCCTCCTTGAAAAGGGTAACCCCCAAATGCTGAGTCTCTGTGAGCCCCTGTGCACAATATTGGGCCACATTTGGCCATGGATAGTTCCAGATGTAATTGATACTCTTATTCAGAAAGAATTTTGATTGGAAATTACTTCAATTATTTCTGAGAAATCTCACAATAAATTAGATGTATATTAAGTGTAGAGGTTATCTAAAGGTCGCACAAAGATGTTTCAATAAAGAAAAGTCTACCTTGTGCACATTGATTAGGCTAACACATAATTATATGTGTCTCCTGTGTTATATTAGTGTAAAAGAGAACTTTAAGTCACCCATTGTTGATGCTAACAAATGCTTTGTTAGTCAGGGCCATTTGTCACCAAGAAGGCTGACTATTGCAAAAAGAAAAAATATATATATATATTGGCTAAATCTCTGAATCACATTGTAGATTAAGATGCTAACCAAAACCAAAACCAAATCCTTATTCCAATATAAAAACTCATCACATTATAGTTTGCATTTCTTCCACATGGTTTTTTATACATCTTTTATCATTTAGTCCATATATACAATTTAGAAACAAGATCCAAACTTGTTTCTTAGTCTTTTCATTTATAGAGGAGAGAATTAAAAAGTTTATCCTAAGAATTAAAGAAGCTATTTGGGCACCTGGATGGCTCAGTAGGTTAAGCATCCTACTCTTGATTTCAGCTCAGGTCATGATCTCAGTGTCCTGAGATCTAGCATGGAGTTGACTCCCCACTCAGCAGGGAGACCACTTGAGATTCTCTCCTGCTCCCTTTCCCGGTGCCCCACCCCTCACTCATGCCCCTGTCCATGTTCCTTCTCTCTCTCTCTCCTTAAAGTTAATAAATAAATCTTAAAAAAAAAAAAAGAATTAAAGAAGCTAATACTACCTAAAACATGTATGTAGGATTTTTTAAAAAGATTTTATTTATTTGAGAGAGAGAGAGCACAAACAGGGGGAAGGGCACAAGGAGGGGGAGAGGCAGACTCCCCGCTGAGCAGAGAACCCAACAGGCTCCACCCCAGGACTCTGGGATCATGACCTGAGCTGAAGGCAGATGATTAACTGACTGAGCCATCAAGGTGCCCCATATACATAGTTTTGATCCCCACTTTATAATCACAACCATTCATGAGTAAAACCTACAAATACTACCACTCTTCGAAAACAACTTTCTTTTCTCTCTGACACTTGCAAGAACTAAGAGATGATGCAATTCTCTCCTGGCATCAAGTTGCAGGGTGATTTATCTTGAATATCTAGATGAACAACGAGAGATAGTTGATAATAATAAGAATAATAACAATAATGGACAAAGCTTTTGCTTTGTACCAGGTCCTGTGCTCAGTAGTTTACATGCATTGTTGTACTGCATGACACAGACAATATAATGAAAGACTAGAAAGATGTTTCTTAAAAATCTGGAAACATTAATTGCATTCCATGTGATGGTGGTTAATATTTTGACTGGCACATTTTTTCTTTCGAACACATGCAAACTTAGGCAACATATATTCAGAAAGATTCTACTGAACACTCAATTGGCCATTAATTCAGTCTTCCTTTTTGAGGATTTCCTGTACTTGGAGAAGAAGCACTGAAAGCAGCTTTTGTAAATTGCTAGGGGAGTAAGTTGACAAACAATGAAGACGGGAACAAGAGTCTCAACTCCACTCCAGAAAAGTAGGTGGAAAGGAGAAGTGCTGGAGGGGACATAACAGCAAAAAAGGCAGAAAAGAGCCAGAGGCTTTTTGGTGAAACAATCACAGCACCAGGAACTACTACTGTGCTCTGGGAGCATGTTCTCCCATGGCAATATCTACATTAGCGTATCATTAAGATATCTGATAACATGTCATTTCAGCTACGCTGGGCGTCCTTTCTGCATTTCTTTAAGTTACATTTCTGTAAGGCTCTGTCAGTGGTTTATGGTCATTTGTCTGCACCTATACGTGGAAAGCAGTAACTGCGAAAGGTAGACTTGTTCGGGTATATTATAGCAACAATGCAAGTATGAGCAGCACTGCCTTGGGTATGAAGTATGTTGTTAAATGGTAAATAACTTTTATCAGTTTGGAATAAATAAAGGGCATGCTTCCATCATTTCATATAAGGGCCCAATTCTGGCGAGTTCCTGTTATGTTAAAACTATACAGATAATATCTTGGGTTGCTTTAATAAATTGATTTAGGTTCTAGGTGCCATTCACATCTTTAGAAGTATCTTGGCAAAACATCAAAAAATTGTGCAGGACTCAGGGTATTTTTTGTGGGATATCTAGCTCCCATAGCTTCTACTCAGCAAAATGCCATATGTGCCTCAATCAGTGTGACCACCAAAAATTGCTTCCATGAATTTCCATGATCACTCTTGGAATGACAATGAAATTTCTGACCTTTACAACCCAGGTACTCTGGCCTATTTGAAAGGATGACCACTGGTTCTCTTGGCAAAAACAGGAGTTTTCCTTTCCATATGCATTAAGATACCGTTTCCTTTAGTGATCTTATTTGCCTTTCAGCCAACTTTGTCCAAACAGTTGATAGCTTTTGCAATGTAAAAGCTCAGAAACAAAGCTTGTGATAAATTCACTGGCAGATACGGTTTTTTTAAACAAAGTTAATCACCCCAAGGCTCTATTCCTATAGCCACCTACTTACCACTCACTTTCTGCTGCATGAAGAATTATTTGTCACAAATCAGTGACAAAGCAAAGAAGACAACTGTAGTCATGTTTTACATGAAACATTCCAGGAGAAGTCTGTTTTCAAAATGTCTCTGTGACGCAGTTCCCTCTGAGCAGGAAGAGGCTCTGTATGCACATTCCTTCCTCTGTTTGGTTTGCTAGTTGTTTCTGAAGGCTTGCCATTACATCATGGCAATTCCTAGTATCAGATTAGTAGGGTTTCCTTACTCTGGGATATCTTTTTTTTTTTTTTTTTAATTTACTTGACAGATAGAGATCACAAGTAGGCAGAGAAGCAGGCAGAGAGAGAGGAGGAAGCAGGCTCCCCGCCGAGCAGAGAGCCTGATGCGGGGCTTGATCTCAGGGTCCTGGGACTGGAGCCTAAGGCAGAGGCCTAACCCACTAAGCCACCCAGGCGCCCCTACTCTGGGATATCTTCTCAGTCAATTATCTTGAATGGTGAAAACTCTGTGGAGAGGAATGTCCTTGAGTAAGTATTCCTGTTAAATCCCTTGAAATAACCCTATCTTCTGGAAGTTTCTACTATAGTAAGTTTCTACTAAAAGTATTTTATAAAATTTTGCTTATTTAACAAATGCTTGTTGAGCAGGAGATAGGAGCCTTGAACTAAGGCAAGCACTTCTTAAATCCTTTTCTTGATGGACCAAATAATAAAATATAATTTCAAGTTGAGTATTATAATAGCAATTACAACTAAAATGTGATACATTAGTTCATAACAATTATATTTATTTCTATACATTTTATAATAGGATAATACATTAATATAATAAAATAATTTAATAGGGCAGGCAGGATGGACTCGAAATTTCCAGGGTCCTGAGGTAAGTTCTGGGTGATGGCTAGACAACAAAACTCAAACATCCCCAGTTTATTTTTGTTGGCCCAAAGAGTCTGGCTGAGACAGACTGATTTGAACATCCAGAACATTGCAAACAGTAGACTAGATACACTTCTATGAGCCTCTAGCAAATATATTTTGAATAATTTATTTCCTGGTCACAAAAATTCCAGTGAAAAAGCAAAATTGACATCTTTCCTTGCCTTCATTATGACTCAGCATATCATAGCTCGGTCGGAATGAAAATGAAGCATACAAACAAACAAAAACAAACACCTTGGCATTATGGGATAAAATAAAACAAACAAAATAGGAATCTCTGTCTAGCACTAGTCCTCTAAATCAATAGATTTTAGTCTTTTCCCCAAAGTGGCCAACTTCCCAGCAAACAAAATTAATCCTGACTTCACAGTACTGACACCTACAGATAGGTGAAGGCCCTTGAAAATAAGATAATCATTTGAGAAAACAACTGTTTTTCTTCCACTTTGGTAACCTTGCGTTTCGGTGTCTGTGTCCCTTTGCACATCTGCTTCAAACTGTGCTCAAGGAGAGAGTATTTCAGAAGACTCCCTTGTACACGTTTTGCTTTTGCCGGTAAATACGGTTTTTGAAAACGGTCTTTTCTCTGAATTTTCCCTGGACACTAACTTTGTGACATACATTCAAAGAGAGAGCAGTAACTTATAAACAAATAAGGATAACAAAATTTGTCTACCCTTACTATGAATTCTACACTCCTTAAGGAGGACTAAGCATTTAAACCTATTTTCTAAAGTGCATTTCAGTTTATTTAATGCTTTTGAAATGTGTAATAAAGTGTTCCTTTCTGCATAGTTAGGCAGCTGCAGAAAATTATGTCAAATTCAGTAATTTCATCATTTGCTTACTTATTCAATAAACGCCCAATACCTATTATGTGCCACACACTATTTCAGTAACCGAAGATGAAGGAATGAACAAGACAGACACAGTCCCTGTCCCAAGGGGGCTCACATTCTGACAAACTATTAATATATTATAAATTACATGTAATATTCAAGATAATTGCTTTTATACAGTGCAAACATGGCTAAGGAATTGGGGCCTCGGATTTCATTCAGAAATTATTCTCCTCCTATTTTCGTGTATTTTTGGAGAATTTTTATATCATTAATACTTACTTCCCACTAAAGGCAAACTCTGAAGTAGAGGCTCCGTGACTCAAAGAGGAAAAACCCTTAGTGTTCCTCTTTGAATGTGGTGACCATTAAGATGACCAATACTTACTGTAAAATCTTCACATTTTGAGAGAAGATTAAAAAATGAAACAGTCTGGCACTAAAAGTCAATAACAAATTAGTTAACAAAATTTCACGAGAAAGTTTCAAAGTATCTTGGTCCATCCCATTAAAACAAATGTTAATGCAGCTCTTCAAAGTTACCTAGGAAATGACATGCTCAGTGAATTTGGCTCAATATTTATGCAGAGATCACTGCAAATGCCATTTCTACTTGGAGAGGTAAGAAAGAAAGCTAATATGACGATAGCCACAACTGGCATCATTATGAGATTCATGAGTGCTGTGAGGTGGGTATACTTAAAGTATGGCAGCAGTCTTCAGAAGGACATAAGTTTCTGGAAAAACCAAAGCAAAGTGATTATTACTGGCCTTCCTAAATGTCACGAATACAGAAATGAAGCTGATTTAACTGTTCTCTGCTGTGTGCTCCCAAGATATCTGTCATATAGAGCATACATGTGCCCATGTGAAGTTTCCCTTTGCTTGTTAGCTGACTAGAACTTCCAGTTCACATTATTCCTTTTGAAGTTATGGAACTCGGGATGCCATCTACAGGGTCATTAAAACGCTGTTCTGGACGCCATTTGTCTTAATGGCTTTTGTCATTTGTTTCTGATTCTTCTTTCCTATCCCAATAGGGAAGCAGATGAGGGTGACTCTGTTATTCTGATGGAATGCTCAGTGAGATCAGAGCCGAGGTGTTGAAGATGCCAGTAGAGTCTGGGGGAGTTTGAGGTCTCCTGCAGGGCTTATGAGGAGGGTGCTGGAGTTTACAGATTGTTGTGGATTGCATCCTGGATGGTTTGCTGAGTGCTTTGGAATGCCTGAGGTGAAAATTACAGCAATTTTATGAGTCTGACACACTTTTCCAGCTGATAGCACTAAAAACATGAGTTGTTACCTCCTCTCCCTTCCTTGTTTGCTTCTTTGAATGAAGATGGCAGAAATGCGCTGTATGAACTATTACCCATTATGTGAATTTTTATGAATTAAACTAATTTATCTTTTAAAAATCCATTTATCTTTTTCTTTCTCTGTGAGCAGCTTATACAATGGAGCAAATCCACCATATTTGTCAAAGTTATTAGAGCCCTGGGTTTTTAATTACTGGTTTGAACCCCCAGCCCTTGTGGCAAAATGCAGACTACATATTGAAAGGCAAAAAAAGTAAAAAGAAATAATGGATTATGCAGCATACAAAGGGACATTAGTGACCCATTCTCATCTAAGACAACATTCAAAGCAATGACAGTTGCTGTGGACCCTGTATCCTTTATATTTTGTTTTATTTTGGGGAAGGAGAGTTCTGATGTACTCATCCAGTACAATAATTGCAACCTCAGATGACATATTTTCTTCAAAATTAAAATAGTGAAGAATGCAAAGTTGTATGCGTAAATAATAGAATGTGTTCATGTACAAGCTAAAACTTTATCCTGTACTAAAATTGTAAGTGCATTTCTCCTTAGAATTAAATTATATGCATCAAAAGAGGTGATCTTGCTCTCATTTTTATTACTTCTATCACATTACAGAATTGGATTTGTCAGAATTTACTGTTAAGAATTTGAAATTGTTTTATCAACCTATATGAAATTAATTTGAATTTACTATTTTATAGAAAAGGAATAAATAAATTATATATTTTTTCTTTCCTAGAATTTTAGAACCTATGAAAAACTCAAACAAGTATGAAGCACCTATTACAAAATGAGTCAAATTTGAGGGTTCATTAAGCTATTCCTACAGGCAGTTTCATGCAATGCTCCACATGTTAGACCTCTCTGTAGATGTGAATTACATTTGTGTTTCTCATATCAGAGTCTATAGACTAGTTTGATTGCCTCCACATGTCAAGGACTGATTATTTTTCTCCATTCTTATGATTCTTCAACAATATAATAAGATAAAGAGTAAATGCCTTATCAGTGAATCTAAGCATAACTAGTAAAGGCCAAATGATATTTAAATTAACAAAAGAAAACATTTAATATCAAACATATTTAGTTATAAGTTACAAGGGAGTTGAAGAGCTTAATTCAGCTGTGAAAAATAACATAGATCGGTCCTAGTTCTTAAAATTTAATATTTCTTATATGCATGGGTATGTCAAAGAAGTTTAATGAGTGAATATCTTTACTTATAATAAATAAGTGTTCTTACTCCTTTCTACTGGGACTGTAGTCCTGTATCTCATAACTCTAGTTTTGCTCTTTGCTTTCCCAGCAGTCTGCTGTCCCTCAGCTCCTCCTTTCCACATCCCTTCTAGATATCTTAATACTCCTAGGAATCTTAAGCAGCCCTTAGCAATCACATCAGAAATCTAAGAATGCAATCTAAACCTCATTATTCACATGTTGTCAAATAAGAGTGATCAGAAAGGAGGTCTGTGACTAAAGTTGCCACTTGATATAGCTCTCGATACAGTCAAAAACCTTAATTCACAAAATCTCAGTACAAAGAACAAAATGCAACTTTGCAATTATTTGCATAGAAGTTACCACTTAAAATGAGCACCGATACCTGTGACATTTGGGCTGTCTAGACAAAGGTTGTTTACCCAAACTAAATCCATGAAAGGTATGTCTCACACTGTTAGCTAAATCCTACTAAAAATATTCATATTGAGTCCAGCCTGCCCGGTGCCTAATTCCATGGCATAAATTAAGGTTCAGAGACAGTGTCTTAACTCTTTCAGATCATTAGAGTACTATTCATAAAGAGCAATTCAAGAGATCATTGAATTAATCCAAAATGCAAACATCAGCATGGTAAGATTTATTTATCACTACAAGTTTCTGTCTACATTGAAGACATGAAATGTAACATTTGAAAAGAGAGCCACAAAAGCTGGGCATCTGCTAAAACAAGGCAGAACAAGATTATGTGTTATGTGTGTGGGATAGTTTGGGTAGAATAAAAAGTGTGTGAGGTTTAACCTATGGAAGTAGTTTATAGATAAACGTTGGTGATCACAGCAAAATAGTAACTGTAAGTAGCATATAAAGAGTAAGCGGGACTTCACCTCTACTCCAAGTGAGAGGTTACTATGTCTTCTAAATACTTAGGTTGACTTCCTTTAAGAAACTTTAAAATCAGATTTCACTTCGTGATTTTTCATTTCCTTGTTTTAGTGTTTTGTTTTGTTTTTTACTTTTTTTTTGTCTCAAGTTCCACAGACCACTTCCCTAGCTCTTATTTTTATAGTCATTGCACCTTATGTAAGCTATAACATAAATCATTATTTCATTTGAGAGTGTGGGCTAAAACAGATGGAGCCTAAAACTCTTCCACCAAAGTTAGGAAAGGCTGCCGAGTTATCAATGAATTTGGTACCAGAGGTATTAGCCCTTAAAATCTCTCCATTTGAAAAAAATGTGGTGAAAGGCAGAATAAACTGGGCTTGAGAATCTACGTAATCTGATTGTTCTTTCATGGTCACTTTGACTTTCTTGCTGCTCAAGTCACTGGATTTATTTAAAATATTTTAAAAGTGCATTTCTTCCTCCTCACTCTGAACTTCCGGGGTTATCTGTTCAAATCAGAACACGAACTGGTGTACCCTGTTCCTCATCTATCCAGACTCAACCAGGAATAACAACTTCTGGAAAAATATTTGGGTAGAGTGATCGTAATCATTATTGGTTTGGTTTTTGTTAACCTTTATTTTTTGTTTAAGGAAGATTAAGTCAATCCACCTGGAGTTTAATACTGTATGTTACTATAGTAACTTTATAGCCTGTTTGGCTGTGACAAAGGGGCTTCATCTCGTCCATTTCATGCTCCTGTGTCGACCTACTCCCTCCCAGTGTTTTATTATATCTGTCTTTAAGGGTATCTGCGGGAGCCACAGCTGCTGTGCTTTTGTAACAGAAAGCAGCTTTCACTGTGTGAAATGCTCAGCACTAAGAGGTCTTACAGGCTGATAGCATTATTGAATTTCAAAGCAAAGACAAACAACATTAAATTGTTTAAAGCTAATATTCATGTTTTCCTGCATACGGTGTATTTTTCTAGAAATGTCATATGATCTATTTTTCTAGAGAAAGTATATAATTGCTATCCAATGGCATTATGAATGAAGGCCTAGGGGAAAATCTTAAGGTAATATAATTGAAAAAACAAACCCAAAATATATTTGGGTCAGAAAATACACCAATTTGATGTATAGTCTTTTAAAGGGGAGATTTTTGTTCTAATCAAGTAATTTGATTGCATGATTTAAAAAATTACAGATCTCTAACTGTTGTTTACTGAGTAACTTCTGAATAGTCTCTTATAATCTCTGTGTAGATGCTGATCCATTCAGTTCTGCAAAACTTTGCACATTTATGTTCTATTCGTAAACCAATTCTGGTCTTGATCTCTTTTGATGGAATGTGTTGGACTCTGTTATCTCCTAAGATAAAACCTCAGTGTTTGTAAGGACAGAACTGAATATAATTTTAGTGTACTCAGAAATTATTTATATGAATGTACTGAAAGGATGCTTTTGATAATGGTTCTGTTTTACAGTTTCATCTCAATTTAGCCAAAGCACGTGCCCAAACTTGAAACTTCAAATTATTCCTCCTCTCAGAATGGTCCAGTATTTATTGGCCTCTGTTCCATAAAAGGCAACTTTGGTGAGATTCTCTTCCAGAATATCTATGCAGTGATTTTCCAGTTGTGTTAATTGTTGTGTTGGAAAAGTGGTGAAAGCTCAGTGTGATCTTGTTAACTTGCTAAGCATCTGGTCAGCAGGGTAGTTCAGTTCCAGCAAGGCTCTTGACACCTCTGCCAAGGGTTATTGATACCTCACACACCCCAGCTGAGGCAGATTGTTTTAGTTGGGCTTCACATCCATGGCTAGCCTGTAGTTGGGGGGGG
>RCUC01103713.1:0-15759 GCA_003697995.1 Taxidea taxus jeffersonii
TTTTTTTTTTTTTTTTTAAATTTTATTTATTTTTATTTGACAGACAGGGATCACAAGCAGGCAGAGAGGCAGGCAGAGAGGAGGAAGCAGGCTCCCTGAGGAGCAGAGAGCCCGATGAGGGGTTTGATCCCAGGACCCTGAGATCATGACCTGAGCCCAAGACAGAGGCTTTAACCCACTGAGCCACCCAGGCGCCCCAGCAGCAGGGTTATTCTTATCTAGAAGTTGCACGCACACGTAAATGTTACAGCATGAAATAAAGGTCACTCTAATGATGGAACATAACTTGTGCTGCCACCCTCGTGCTCCACCACCCCCCTTCTCCCCGAGGACCTTCATGTCAGCTCAGTGAGCTGCTTCCCGGAACATTTACATGATGCCGGCTCACCCCAGCCCCCCAGCCCCACCATCAGTCACCGCAGTGACGTTACACACAAAGAATTTTGAGTCAAAGGGAGCTGCAGTGATGTCCTTACAGCCAGAAAACGTCCTGTTTAACCACCTATTTCCTTAGAAACAGAAAATGTGAGTAAATTTAGGCATTGCCTCTAAGCTAGGAAGAAAGGCCAGAACAGCGAACATAAGGAGGCCTCTTCGGAGACAGAATGCAGGAGATCTTAACAGATTTCTAATTAAATCAATCTGCCCTGCCTTGGATCCGGCCGCTGTGGGTGTGTCTTATTAAAAAGCCAAAGTCCCCCAGGACAGTTCTATCCAGCTAAGTGGCTACTCAGCCACTCGACACTGAGGTCCATGGCAGCACCCAGGAGGAACCGGCTACATTCGCAATGTCCATGAAATCTGGGTTCCCAGAGGTTCCCCTCCTGCTGGTCCCACGTTCTACAGATGCAGGTCTGAGCCCCTCACTTCTGCTTGTGTGACCCCCGAGAATTGACTTGTCCTGTTTCCCTCACATGGAAAATGAGACACCACCTCCTTTGCAGGGACACGGTGAGGCTTAAAAGTATGTGTGTTAAAGGGCCCAGTACAGAGCCTGGAACCTGGTAAGGGCTCCAGCCTCAGACAGCCCCTGCCATTTCCCTGTGTCAAGCACAAATACACCTTCCTCCGGTATTCCAGCCCCCAGACCGCCCTGCCATGAACAGGCTGCACTTGCCATTCTGCCACCAACCTACTATGTATCTTTAGGTGAGCGTCTCTCCCTCTGTACACTCAGCTTCCCCATTTGTCGCACGAGGCTGTTGGGTTCAAATGACCTTGAAGACCCTTTGCTGCCAAATGTCTGAATGTGCCAGAGGGCTCCAAAGGCATTCCTGTAACCACTACTCCATTAATCCCAGGCCAATGCCCACCAAATGCAAGACTGGCTGAAGTGGGGCCCCGGGGCCGGCACCCCCCCAGCACTGAGAAGCTTCACAGAGCTGAAGCTTCACCAAGCCCAGCAGAGGTGAGGGGATGTGGCAGTGGGAGTGGGTGTCCCTATAGTCCTGGGGTGAAAAGAACACCCCACCAGCCAGACTTGCTTCTGTATGTCACTAGAGAAGAGCAGACCCCAGTTCCTAGCTCTCCTCTCCACTGGACCCAGTTCCTAGCTCTCTTGCTGCCCACAGAGGCTGCTCTGCCAGGAGAGATCAGGAAAGAGCAGGAGGCCCTGCAGAAGTCTGGCCTAATAGCTCCCTGCCTCAGTCCCTTACAAAGTGGCCAAGCACTCTGGAGGCCAAACTGGTGCCCGGATAGTCAGTCTCCAGGAACAGGAGAGCACAAGGCACAGTCTGAACGTGTACCCACATCCTTCAGCAACTGTCCTTTGGGGTCTCTGCAGCCCCATGAGCTAGCACTTATACAGGCCCAGCATACACTAAGGGCTCAGTCAATGTTGCTTCCTTTCTTCTAATTCAAGCAGAATCAAGAGAATGTGCTTAAAGACACGAACACCAAGAGAAGAGTAAGTGGGCCACAGGAAGTGGCATCTGTACCCCAAATCCAAAGACACACAGGGTACCAATTCTCTAGGCCTCAAAACTCAGAGTGGCTCTCAACCTGTTCCTGGCCATCTTCCTGCACCCTAGGCTCACATGGTGCCCTAGTTCATGTTCCTGCCTTGTGTGCGGTCAGAGAAGATCAACCCACATGACCATTCTTCTGTCTCTGGAACTGTCCTCCTGAGCCAGGAGGACCCACATGGGTGGTTTCTCGCCACGGCTCTACTCATGCCCAGGGTCTGTCTAAGATGACAGATAACCTAATAACCATTTCTTCCTTAAAGACGCATCAGGCATCCTCCTGATGAAAGCAGACCCTCAGGATACTGCAGGCATGGCCACTTTCTTCTGGGTCCCATACAATTGCTTGGGCAAGGTTTTGTCCTCAGGGGCCACATGCCAAAGAGTTCCTGGTATGGGGTGAGGGATAACTCTGTTCCCAGTGATCTAACCCACCTCCTTCTACTACTACATACTGAAAGCAAGGTGACCCCGCATGCTTCTTTTATTGCCCCGGCTGCCAGGAAGCTCCAGGGAAGTTTTCTATCTCAAATGCTGTATTTTTATTCAGTAGAAATTCCTCATGTATTGGGAGGGGGGTGACTTGATTAACTGTACTTGTTAGGGTGTACGTGGACTTCCAGGTGCTCCCAGGTACTTCCTGATGTAGGTGAAACATGAACTGTTGAACTGGGGTGAAGATTCAACATAGATAGCACTGTTCTCCAAGCACCACCAACCTTCCTCTGTTGAGGTTGGCTGGGGACCGCCCAGAAGTGTCCCCACTGCCAGCAGCTCTGCTTACCTGTCATGATCCTCTGGGCCTCGTAGGGCTCCATGTAACCAGCACTCTCTCCCTTTCCTGCTTTGCTCTTGAGATCATTCTTGGCATCAAAGGGGTCCGAATAGTCATCAGCGATGGTTACCTGAAAGGAGCAAGATGGTAGGAGTGAGAGCCCACCTCTGGCTTTCTGCTTCAGTTCTGTTCACAGCCAGGCTTTGCTCCAATAGACACAAACAGAGCCTGCATCATACCAGCAAGGAGCAGGGGTTGGGGACAGGAAACAGAGCTGGTGCCCATCCTCAGGGAGCTCCCATTCTTGGAAGGGTAACAGAGAGACCCACACCGGTGGAGCTCCGTGCCTCTGCGCCTGTGCCCGCAGCCTGCCTGCTCCAGGCACAGCCCCGTGAGAACAGAGGGCATCTGGGTAGAGGAGCACAAAAGCAAGAACCTGTAGGGTGTCTTCGGGGAATGTGAGTTGCTCAATTTAATGGAATGGAAATGGAGCAAAGTTGGAAAAGAGATAGCAGAAAGCCTAGAGATGCTGACAGGCTCCTGGTGCTGGCTGAGGCCTGGAAGAGCCTGTCTAGAGATAATTATGCTCAGCGTTCCATCTTCCCTGAATCTGGAACACAAGCATGCCTTGGGTAATCAGACAACAATTTGGTGAGATCAACACACTGCAAACATGACCATGGCCCCAGGCAGATCTAGTGAAAACACAAAAGCAGCTCAGGGAAGGATAGACTGCCATGGCCAGAAAGGGGCTGGTAAGGAATACACTGGAAGACTCTTCCATTAACAGATGGGGAAACTGAGATCCAGAGAGAGAAGGGACTTGACTAAGATCCTCTGCCTCCCAGGGCCATTCTCTTGGCCTCCTCACTTGCCCACATTTAAAGTTTTGTTTTGTTTTGTTTTGTTTTTTTTTAATTTGACAGACAGAGATCACAAGTAGGTAGAGAGGCAGGCAGAGACAGAGAGAGGGGTAAGCAGGCTCACGACCTGAGTCAAAGGCAGAGGCTTTAACCCACTGTGCCACCCAGGCACTCCTTGTCCCCATTTAAGAAAACAGCAAGGTCCCACCACAAACAGACAGTCACCTTGGGGTCGGCAATGAGGGCAGGGAGGGCAATCCTAAGAGGATGCCAGGATCTGAGATTTGAACGTGGAAGAGACAAAGTTCCACAGTTTCCCCGGAGGAGGATAAAAATTCTTGAGCTAAGAGTAAATATGGCCATTTTTCCTCCCATTTCTTACTTCCTAAGCTTCATGAGGGGCACACTTACCAGTGGGGAAAGGACAGGAACCCATCCAACCCATTTCCTGTCACAGCACCCTAGCTCCACCACAAACTCGCTGTGACCTCTGTTGAGTTCTTGGCCCCTCTGGTCACATCTGGCAAAGGGCAAGCCCTCAGCATCCCAGCCAGGGCCACCCAGCTGCCTCTCTGGGGAGGGGATAGGTTAGCATTTCTCTCAACCCTTGGGGTTACATGAATTGTTATTTAAATTGTGGGTTTAATTAGAAACCACAGGAGCCTTCACTCTCTCCCAGCTCCTGGAATGTAAGGCATTTGAGGGGCCTATAAACCCAGAGGAAGGGAAAATCTCCCTTTGTAAGCCTGGTAAATGGCAGCTTGTGGCAGCAGCCCTGGCAGGGTGAGCGAGTGACCTTCAGCTGCCAGGAATGTGATCCCCGTGGAGGGACAGCGGGCAGCAGCTTCGCCACTGGAGTGTGGTGGGGGCTGACGGGAGGCGTGGCACACAGCAGCCACTGCTCCCCAAACGGGAGCAAAGCTTATCAGTGAATGACCCAGGGCCGGAGCGCCTGCCATCTGAGCATGTGTGACCCCACCACTGCTTCCTCACGGCTGTGGGTCAGGCTTGGAGTCCCAGCGGGGACACTTCCAGATGCTGACATTGTCATCGTGGCCTTTCTGAGACTTGCTGAGCTCAAATGACACCAGGCAGGGGGAAAGACGGGGGTGGGAGAGCACTGGGTCTGGCAATGTCTTTCATTTGATATTTCTACTCCACCATTTGCAGAATACATTAGGGAGAAAATTATACATGTGAACCACTGTCAAACAAGACAGTTCAGACGCTGATCTGATCTCGGGTTTTGTGCCTGAGAGTTCAAGGGACCAGAAGTCCAAACTGAGAAAATGATGAGCCCAGTGGAGATGACATCTACTCTCATTTCTCTCATTCTGGCCTTCCTTACTGTCGATTTTCAACATGAACGTCCTCTGTCTACCCTAGAAAGGGAGCAAATATTTCTCCAAGAAAAGCAAATCATTTGGGGGGGATTAGCTGAGGAAGGGGAGGACAGGGGAGGGAGTGGGCTGCAGTCTCCATAATCTAGAAATCAACATTCTGGCTCCTCTCGGAAGTGCTCTGTAATTTGCAAACAGCGAAAGCTTGCAGGGTATAAACCAAATCTTTGTTCGCCCTGGGACAGGAGCTCTGGGAGGCCTTCGGTTCAGCAGACACTATCTTTATTTTCTAATTAAAACGAGATCTGAGCTCAGGTTGTCAAGGGGGGCCCCCAGCTGCCTGCCCTGCTTACTTCCGTTTCAATAAGAATTTACAAATCCTAAAACCAGGAAAAGCCCCTGGTCCCTGCTGACATATGGTTCCAGTTATACCTGCTGACAGTTGAAAATCCTTCCATTAAAAAAAAAAAGTTTGTAATTCTGTTAGTTTAAGAAGCAAATCGTAAGGTTCCTAAAATGTATATTTAATCAATTTGCTTTCCAACTTCAAAGTGAGGTTGGTGGAGGGGAGGGAATTTGAGGTTTGAGCAACCTGAA
The DNA here is from genome assembly GCA_003697995.1 of Taxidea taxus jeffersonii. Classification (NCBI taxonomy): domain Eukaryota; kingdom Metazoa; phylum Chordata; class Mammalia; order Carnivora; family Mustelidae; genus Taxidea; species Taxidea taxus. The sequence goes on from RCUC01103713.1 coordinate 5,540, forward strand.
ACTTGGCAAACACTCACTGAGCTGCCTGACCTTTCACAAAATCACGTCCTGGTTTTTGGAGTAAAAGTTTAACCACCAGGTGCTAGGAGAGCTGAGCAGGCAGTTCACCAGAGTGCTGAGCAGTTTGCCATAGGCCCCAGCCACGGGCACTGGGCAGTGTGACCGCTGTCCAAGCAGCCCAGGACCCACTGCCCTTCAGGAGGGCCGGCAGGGGGCTTGAGCCGAGGCTGCAGATTTTCTGAGTGAAAAGAAAGCGAAGAATTTCCCCAGATGTGGGCTTGGATTCCTGCTGGGGCTGACACTGCTCTACTTTAAAATGCCCTCAAATCTAATTGAACAATTCAACCAAAAGGGAGCCAGTTGGGACCTCTCTGGGCATCAGGCCACATGGGCACATGAGAAGCTTTCCTTGATTTCAAACTTGGATTGGCAAAGACTTGACAGGCATCAGACCTCTTCACGTGGCCTGCTCAGGGTCCCACGGGGCAGGCACAGAGCTGAGGGGTAGGGGGTCCCAGCCCACTGGTCTCACCACTCCACTATGGAGCTGGGCGGCAGCAGAAAGGCTGGAGCCTAGCAAACCTAAGGGCCACGTTTGCTTTCTTGGCTTCCTGGGATGTGTGCATTGGTCCATTTCCAAAAAAGGAGGAGAGTTATGGCTAAACCTTAGACAAGGCTTTTCTTGCTTTCAGATAAAACTGGAGACCTTGGGTCAGCCCGGTGCCCCAAAGGACTTTCACAGGCTTATAAAGCTGTGAAACTGGGAGTCCTTGAGAGACCTGCTCCAAACTCTTGTTTTGTCACGGCCCACTGCGGCCCAGAGGGTTCTAGACTACCACCATGTCTGCTGCCTTTCTGGCAAGGCTCTGTGAGCTAGCTGCAGTCTGGGAGTCAGCGCCACAAGCCTCCTAGAATTCTGGTTTGCACACACTGCTCTGTGAAACTGGTCCCTCCCTCCCAGTAGTGTGAGGCCTGGGTGTTTTTATCTTGGGAATGTAGCTCCGTGATAGGAACTAGACTTCCTGTTCACGCCCAAAGGGAAGCCCTACAGGAAGATGGGTGTTGCCACTTGACACACGTGGCCATAGCTTCTGTGAGCCAGCTGCACCTGTGGGAAGAACGGGGTCCTCTCCACATGCTCTCAGTGGAAAGGTAAACTGGCAGAGCCACTCTGAACAACAGCTTACGGCAAAATCCATGAAAATCCGAAAATGCACATGGATTGACCCAGCAATTTCACTTCTCAGTATTTATTCCCAAATGTGCACAAGGAGATGGGCAAGAAAGCTCACTGGAGCACATAATAATGAGAAACTGTAAGCACCTGCTATATCCATCAGTAGGGGACCTGCTAAATAAACTGCGCTGGCTCCGCACTATGAAATATCATGCAGCAGATTAAAAAAAAAAAAAAAAGCAGTTGCCCTATAAGCACTCACATAGACCTCCACGACATAGCTCTGAATGGAAAAAAAAGCAAGTTGTGGAATGATAAATACAACAATACCTATTTATAAAAAATAAAACAGAAAACTTTATTTAATGTAAAGAAAAGGTTTAGGGACATAGAAATTTTATTTTTAAAAAATTTTAAAAATTTAAGGTTTTATTTTTTTAAAGTCATCTCTATACCCAACGTGGGGCTTGAACCCAAAACCCCAAGAGACCAAGAGCTGCATGACTGAGCAAGCCAGGAATCCCTAAAGAGATATAAGCTAAACAGAGTAAACAGAGACCTCCTTTGGGAGAAGGGAAGGACTGAGATGGGGTGGTTAGGAGGAAATCAAAGGAGATTCGTCTGTAATGTTAACACAAATATGGAAAACTTATTAATGTATTACATGCAAAGCTAAACCTTTTTTTTTTTAAGATTTTATTTATTTGGGACATCTGGGTGGCTCAGTGGGTTAAGCCGCTGCCTTCGGCTCGGGTCATGATCCCAGTGTCCTGGGATTGAATCCCGCATCAGGCTCTCTGCTTGGCAGGGAGCCTGCTTCTCCCCTCCCCTCTCTGCCTGCCTCTCTGCCTGCTTGTGTGATCTCTATCAAATAAATAAAATCTTTTAAAAAAAAAAAAGATTTTATTTATTTATTTATTTGATAGACAGAGATGACAAGTAGGCAGAGAGGCAGGCAGGGGAGGGGGGAGCAGGCTCTCTGCTGAGCAGAGAGCCCGATGTGGGACCTGATCCCAGGACCTGAGATCATGACCTGAGCTGAAGGCAGAGGCTCAACCTACTGAGCCACCCAGGCGCCCCAAAGCTAAACTTAAAAAAAAAAAAAAAAAAAAAGCACTCCTCCTCATAGGCTATTTTCGGTACAGTACATAAACTATTTCCCAAACTTGTCTGAAGATAGGAATGGCCTGGAATGCTTGTTAAAAAAACAGATTCCTAGCCCCAATAATCTGTGTATTTAATAGGTAACCCAGGTGATTCTTACCGGGAAAGTTTGAGAAGCTCTAAGTGAGAGCCAGCACCCTCCCCCACCAACCTAAAGCTAAGCCTCCAGATACCACTCTGGAATTTCACTTTCCCCAGGTATTTCTCAGCCGAGTTCATTAGACTGAGGCAAGAAGTCGATGTTAAAAGCAGTTCTCACTTGCTTTCTTCCCTGGGGATTAAGTGGAGTTAAGAGATGACCCAACATGCCTTGGTCCATCTCCAGAATCTAAGACGTGGAGGTAATGGCATTCCCTGTGCACTTCTGAGGGCTGGCCCCAGATGAAGCAACCACACAGCCCGGGCAGTGGGGAGAGGGTTACCAGGCAGGACCCTGCCCTTCTCCGCCCCAGGAGGGGAGCCCAGACCTGATGACAGTCCTGCCCATGAGGATGTGCGAAGCTCTCTGTTCTGAAGCCTGGAGCCTTTCGGGCGCTTGGGGAGCTCTGCAGGAAGACTGCACAGCTCCAGGAGGGCTGACAGGATGTTAGAGAGGAGCCACTGCTGAAATTCAGGGAACATCCCCAACAAACTCACTTCAACCTTGCTATAAAGAAAAAAAAAAAGTAATGAAAGGGGAGTCAGACTAGCAGCCACCTCCCAGGAGTGGGTGACCTGCACTGTCCCCACTGCCCCGGGGTCACATCCTCTGAGCCCTCAGGTCACTTCCACGTGCTCTGCTGCCTGTGGGAACTGGGGGCATCGAGCGGGCCCTGCTCAACCACTTGTTGGATGAAGCAGGGTAAGTCTCCCCCATTGTGTGCTGCTTTCCACTCCCTGGGAAGTGAGGGGGCAGCACCCCGTGAGGCCCTGGGTCCTTTCCAGGCCTATGACTTCTTTCTGCTCTACCCCAGAGCAAACTGTGTATGAACACACCTGGGAATGTTCTACATGGTCCCAGCCAGACCATTTCTTCGTCAGTTGACCATTAAGACTGTACAATACTTTTCTTAACAGTTTGGGGGTCACAGACCTCTTCAGAAATCTGCTAAGTGGTGATGCTGTAGCTCTCTCCACCATGCTTATATATGCCTGCAAAGTGAGGGCACAGTTCAGAAGGGTCAGCAGCACTACGTTAAGACCCAGCCCCACGCAGCTGAGACAAGACGCACTCTCTATGGCTTAGAGCAGCAGTGGCTGAAAATACAGAGTGGTACGTGCCTGGCCCATCATTCGTCTGGGAGTGTAGCGGCACAGAAAGAGTAGCCTGAGGCGATGTGTCATGGCTCACAGCCTCACAGCACTCGGGGCAACCTGGCCTTCCTCTCCCTCTGGAGGGAAAGACGGCTCCGTGAAGGTGATCAAAACACACGCGGGGCATGAGGCTGCAATGGCAGCCAGAAGGCTCCACGCCCCTGTCCTCTTTCCAGGGACTAGACAGACTGGAGTCCTGGTTCTCCTCTGAGATTCACCATGACACACGCCCTGGCAGGGATGATGCCCCCACAATGGAGGCTCTGTTGCCATGCCCACTAAGGGACAACATGACAGAAACAGGGATTTGGGGGCCAGGAGAGGGCTTTAAATGACCAGCAGGCTGCTCGGGAAAGAGGTAGTGGACAAATGTTTTGCGCTGACCCAGCACCTATACAGAAGCACGCTCGGTGATTCAGAAAGGACATCCAACAGCCCCTAATGGGACACGCTGCCTGAACCAGAGTTCTTATCACTCAGTGTCTGAGCAGAGGTGTCAAGGTGGGTCTCTGCTTTGGCCGGAGGTCAGCTAACTGGGTATCACCTGCCTGTGAGGTTTTCTTAGCACAGATTCAGTTGCTCTACAGCGGAGTTCAGCTTTGAGAAATACCTCGAGTGTACGGCCATACCACCCTGAACGCGCCCGATTTCGTCTGATCTCGGAAGCTAAGCAGGGTCGGGCCTGGTTAGTACTTGGATGGGAGAAATACCTCAATGGGTGGCTGTCTGCAGAACTCCCAACACGACCAAGGCACATGGTTTTTCCAAAGCTCCAAGGCTGACCAGTGGCAGGTCCGCTGTGGCAGCTGCCTAGGGCCGTGCAAATACCCAGAGAAGGCAGTGGCACCGCAGAAAGGACACCAGCAAGCAGGGACAGCCCAGACAAGCAGACTTCTGGAGTGCAACTGGCTCAGCCCCAGCCTTGCTGGGTGACTCTGGGCAACCTGCTCTATCTCTCAGTTTCAGCAATTCACCTGTGCCACGGAACAAGACTGTTTCCCGTCTCGGCTTCACATGAATGTTGTGAGGAGCAAACACAGATGATTTGGGGATGTGTCAGTGCTTTATACCTTCTGGGTACCCAAAATGCAGCTAAGTCCTGGGGAGGGTCTCTGTCCACAAGATGCAGAAATTTAATGAAGACAAAACAAAGACCCGAAAAGAACCTGTGAAGGCCCCAGTGGTGACAGAAGAAACGGGCTGAATTTAGGCCTAACAACAGCTGTCACTGTTCTCAACCACAGAAGGAAAATGTTTGTGAAAAGCCCTTGTCTGCCCTCTTATGCTTTGGGAAAGGTGTACCTCCTAGTCAGAGGCATCTGCTAAGAAGAAAAGAACCTCTTGGGACGCTGGGGGCTACCCACCTGTGTGCTCCCGGTCTCTCGGGCTCCCAGTGGCTCAGAGAACCAGGCTGTAACACATTCCGGGTTGTGGGGATGCCCCAAGTGGAGCTATTAGCAAGCACCACCTGCTCGCCTCTCCCTGGCCCTGGCTTTGACCATCAGAGACCAGTTCTCCTTACAGGCGTAATAATAAATCATTTCTGACGTGGTAAGGAAATTAATTTGGGGAAGATTAATTAGCTACATTCATACTTTCAGCACTACTCCTGGAAATCAGATTGGGGCGGGGGTGCTTTTCCACAATGAGCTAGGACTGGTTTCCTTTCTCTCCTCTGAGGTTTGACTGAGCTGGAGTTACCTCAGGGTTCTAAACCCCCCTTTCACACATGGAGGTCAAGTGCTTCCAGTGATCCTAATTCAGTTATTTGGGACAGTCTTCCTCCGGCAGGTGCTATTCACTTCTCTGTACAGACTTGGGTGTTCTACTGTATACGCCTCTTGAAAGACCAGCCAGTTACCTGCCCCCCTCCCCATGTCAGGAGGCAAGGGGTGTTTCAAGTGGTCTCCACTGGTCTTTCCAGTCCTGCCCCTCCCACGGCCACAGCTGCGTGCCTAGACACCAGCAGGCTCCAACTTGTCAGGAAAAACGCATTTCAAATTACTGCCTCTGTCAGCTCCTCTTAGGCCCTGCTTGCTCAGCCCCTCTCTCTCTCTCACACACAGTCACACACACATCTCATCCTCCCTCGGTTTACCCCTGTGGAGAAGGCTCTGGGTTCTGGGTGGGAGGCTGCTGGAGTGGAGCCCGGCCCAGCCCTCTGTTTACTCCAGAAGCTTGCCGTGAAGTGGTAGGGACTAGCTTTTCAGCATCTCTCAAGCAGTGGAAGGTTCTATTTTGAACTCAAAAATAGCTCAATCCTAGAATTTCTTAATTACCTTCAGCTAGGGCCAGAGGCAGAATTCAGTACCTCCCTCCTGAGGACAGAAGGTCCCAGGGGTCTGCAGTCATTACATGTGAGGTCAGAACAGAAAGAGCCCCAGGAGATAATGTAGTCCAGGGGGTTTCAAACTTTCATGTGTGTAATTGTGTCAAGAAAATCTCACATGGAACCCCAACATGTGCCACACTGCCCACAGTCTGAAAATCATGAATTCACTAGGGAGCAGGACCCTGGGATGGTGGGTAGGTGCTAAAGGTCAATGCCAAAAACAGGTAACTCAATGCTTCCTAGGTCCACACTTTCTGCAGTACCTGTATGGCTATCTAATTTTTCCCTTATAATCATTCCTAACATGGGGTACCTGGCTGGCTCAGCCGGAAGAGCACGGCTCCTGATCTCAGCGTCCCCAGTTGGAGCCCCATGTTGGATATAGGAATTACTAAAAAAATAAATAGACTTAAAAAAAAAATCATCCCTGGCGTGCCTGGGTGGCTCAGTGGGCTAAAGCCTCTGCCTTCTGCTCAGGTCATGATCTCAGGGTCCTGGGATTGAGCACCACATCGTGCTCCCTGTTCACTGGGGAGCCTGCTTCCCTTCCTCTCTCTCTCTGCCTGCCCCTCAGCCTACTTGTGATCTCTGTCAAATAAACAAATAAAACCTTAAAAAAAATCATTCCTAACATTGTCAATTTGCACAAATCACTCTCCCCACTCCCAGGAAAAGCCCGTTAGTGCCTCTTGCAAGTACCACGACCCACATCATCCATCCCTGGGCTCTGGCTCAGTGCTGCCCAGTCCTCCGACAAACCATCAACCTCCATCCAGCTTCCCAGACAGTCCCTTCTTGCAAGCTTGCAAGGACAAGTGTTCTTCCTGGGATTTGGGGTCACTGCCTAGAAAATGCTCTCAGGGGGCGCCTGGGTGGCTCAGTGGGTTAATCCTCTGCCTTCGGCTCGGGTTGTGATCTCAGGGTCCTGGGATCAAGCCCCGCATCGGGCTCTCTGCTCGGCAGGGAGCCTGCTTCCTCCTCTCTCTCTACCTGCTTCTCTCCCTACTTGTGATCTCTCTCTGTCAAATAAATAAATAAAATCTTAAAAAAAAAAAAAAGAAAGAAAATGCTCTCAGACCAGCGCTGGATCAAGAAGGGTGAGATTGGGGCTGCTGGGTTGCTCAGTTAGTTAAGCATTCTGCCTTGGACTCAGGTTATGATCCTGGGGTCCTGAGATCGAGTCCCAAAGCAGCAAGCTCCCAGCTCAGCAGGGAGTCTGCTTCTCTTTCTCCCTCTGCCCCCTCCACTTGTGTGCCCTCTCTCTCTCAAACAAATAAATAAAATCTTAAAAAAAAAAAAAAAAGGAAGGATAAGATCAAGATCAGGATTTTCTTCTTTGCAGGACACTTAGGGCTAGAAGGGTAGGAGAATTATCATCTGGAGCAGGGGCATGGGCTGGCCCTAAAGGCCTTTACCTCTCTGTGCCTCAGTGCCTTGTTTATAAAATGACAACAGGATGAAGATAAAATGAACCACTACTAGGTGAGGTAGGATGGGCCTGGCACACAGCAAGCACTCAAGACACATCATTTGTGACTATCATCACCTCAATCCATCTGGCCTGATGGAGTCCCTGGTTTTATGAGAGAAGCAACAGAGGCCTGGAGAAGGGAAGGGGCTTATGGAGGTCGCCTGGGTATCAAGGAAGAGAATGAGTCACTGGAATGACAAAACCAAACTCCCAGCAAATCCCAACCACACGAGAACCTGTCACTTGGTAACCTATCCCAACTGCTTCCCAAATGGGTTTTGGACAACTGAATTCAAGTCATTTTTCTGTTCCTGGTAGGCCCGGCCCTTCTGTCGCTCCCTTCCCGAGACAGGATCGGGAATGCCCGTGAGGCTTTCTCACAGTAACAGAAGACTCCGTAGAGTAAGAACAACTTCCGCAGTGTTCTCACAGGAAAAGTATGCAAAGCAAAACAGCAGAACCTAGAAGCCAAAGGCCTTCCTGAGAGCTATGGTACCTTTAAAAGCCAGGCCTCCATGCAGGCTGTGGAGATGAGCCGGAGTGGCTGGGTGATGGGGTCTGTCCTGACTGTATGAGATCTGTGCCCAGAGCAGAACTAAGGGGAGAAGGGCCCCAAGCCCGGTGCAGCCCATGTGACTGGCAACAGTGGCCCAGGATCTGTACGAAGTGCAAGGATGCTCTCTCTGCATAGGTCCCATTAGGATGACACGTGCCCATTTCTAACACGAGAGCAGCCAGGCAGGCTGCAGCGTCTTTAAAACACAAGCAGCACTCAACAGCTGCCCTCCCCCAAGAGTTACTGCCTTTTTTACTGAGGACACGCAGCATCGGCCGTAATTACCAGCACCGTATTTGAGGGTTCCCAATTATATATATTCCGCTTAATGGTGGGTGCTCAATAAACGGTGATTCACTGTTTAAAATGATGCCATCTTCTCAAGTCCTCAAGCAACCAAGCGTCAATTAACTCTTTCTCATGTGCAGACCTCCAGGCTAAGAAACTGTCCCTGAACCCCAAAGCCCTGCTCGTATGGACTCAGCACTTTCCAGCGTACAGGCAGATGACTGGGCACAGAGCTGTGCAACAACACCCCTGTGTGTAACGGTGTCAGCAGCTCGTTCAAGCACATGCACCCCCATGCACACACACACACATATACAACATGCCAGCCAACAAGCTGCTCTGAGCTGGGAGGCAGCAAGGAGCAAACACAGGCTTGCTTCCTGCCTCCCGGGTCTCCTGGGGAGCACAGTGTTAATCAGCAACCCTCCCTGGGGAGGGCAGGAGAAACCCAGCCAGCCCTGAGCCAGGCAGAGGAGGAGGTGCAGGGGGTGAGGCCCCTTCGTACCCTGTCCTGAACTGCAGCTATGTGGACAACTGTCTGCTTCACCAAACCTGGGGGGCAGGTTCTGGGAGCTGGTTCCCTGTGCACCACAGTCAGCGCCAGCGTGCAGCAGGGCCCCTACAAGGTGTGCTTGGCTAGGAGCCAGGACAGTTAGGGATGCTGAGGGTGGTGGACTCAGAGGTCTGAGCTTCAGGGCTTCCTGGCTTCTCACCAGCTGTGGGGCTCTGGGCATGTCTCCTACCTTTTCTGAGACTGAGTTCGCCCACCTTCACTGGGAGAACATCTTCCTCCCAGCGTAGGAAGAAACTGAGTCAATGGACCAAAGGATAATACAGTGTGCTGGCCACTGTGTTGGCAAGGGTGAGAGGCTTGGAAAACATGGGAAGGATGCTATTCTCATCTTTGGGATGCCACAGGTCACACTGGGTTCCCCTCAACACACAGACCCTGAAGCCAGGACTCAGGTGCAAGCCCTTTGTTTGGGACCTAAAACTCATGAGGGGTGTGGAAATGAGCCAGGGAAAGGAAGGCAGCAGAAAAGCTGGGTAATCAAGCCAGCCAGCAAGGTGGGCAACTGGAACTTCACCCAACAGGGAAACTGGGAAATCATATACAAGGCACCCTGTCTGAATTACTTTACCAAGGGCAGAGGAGTTGGGGGAGGCCAGACACCAACTAAATCCTGAAGTCACCACTGGAGGCTGCTGATGGGGCCCTGCCTCTGGCCTCTGTCCTGGGGGTGGGTAGGGTAGCTTATCCCCATTCCAGGCCCTGCATGAAGCCCTGGGGCAGATAAGGGTTCAAGCCTGCTGGACAAGGTCAAACTGATGGGGCAAGAGGGACTTTGTGGGGCCTGAGGGGCAGCATTGGCTGCCTAGGGCTGGGAAGAGCCTCAGGGAGAGGGAGTGAGATGAGCTGAGAAGTCCCACCTGGCAAGTTTACCCAAGTGAAGCAACAGGACGGCCAATCAGATCAACCTGGGCTCCCGTGCCACTTGTCCCCTAACCTGCCCAGCTCATTGGTCTCCTCTGAGTTTCTTCAGTTTCTGCATCTGTGAAATGGGAAGAAGTACCTCCCTGTCCCATCCCCCTCCTGGGACTTCCAGCAGATAATGGCTTTGCAAATCCAACAGGGACTGTACAGAATCTAGGCATCGGGCCATCCCCAGACGCCACCCTCCCCGGTGCAGGGACTAGCAGACACAGCTTTCCAGGCTCAGAGAACGTTGTTGCACGGGTACACTCTAGTCTCAAGAGCCTCCCCTCCATGGTCCCGGCCCCCTGGCCGTATCCTACCCAGAGATGCCTGGTTGGTAAACATGTGATGATTTCAGACCACTGTGGCCTTTGCCCTGAAAACCCCAGAGCGCTGCCACAGTGCCCGAAGCTTTCGACACCTGGGCGGTCTGATTGGCTCCGTCCATCTCCACCCCCCCCC
>RCUC01103717.1:0-21378 GCA_003697995.1 Taxidea taxus jeffersonii
AAGTACGAATATTGAGAATTAGCTTTAGAAACTTTTATGGAAATTGACAGTGGGAGCTTGGGCGGCTCAGTTGGTTAAGTGTCTGACTGTTGAGTTCTGCCCAGGTCATGATCTCAGGGTCCTGGGATTGAGCCCTGCGTCTGGTTCCACACTCAGCGTGAAGTTTGTTTTAGATTCTTTCTCTCCCTTCCTCTCTCCCCCCATCCCCCCACTTGTGTGTATGTGCACTCTCTCTGGCTTGCTAAATAAATAAAATCTTCAAAAAAAGAAAATTGACCGTAATTTTATGTCTGTTGAATTTATAATTAAAAATGTTACTTCTATTTTTCATGTTTAAAAAATTCATGGTAATTTCATTTTATGAAACTGTTTGTCCAAAATGGATTAGAAAATTTTTTAAAAACGGCATCTCACTACAGATAGTTCAGGAAGCACTAATTTAGACTACAGAGGATATGAGATCACTCTGTATAGTGATCACTCTGAAAGTGATATAGAAATCACTTTCTATATTTAAATAGGACTCAGATATGAAAATTGAGCAATGAAGAGATCAGTGTATTTTGGGCTGGTAAAAGATTTCAAGAGGATGAGATCTCTTTTTGAAGGGTGAATAGGATTTGGATGGTTGTAAAGCATTGCATCATTTTCAGGAGGGATAACAAGGTTTTGGACTACAAATGGAGGAGATTTGTTAATATGTTTTGTACCACAAAGGAGGTGCCGGTGAGAAGAGCCCTGACAGAATTAAAAATCAAGTGCACAGAGAGCTGACCAGATACTACATAACCTGGGTATTTCCCGGTTGAGCTGTTGTATGCTAAAGATCGTTCATTCCCATATATCTGTTGCTGATTTCTCTTGGCACTAGTAGTAGTGAGTACATTTTAAATTTTGCCTCTTTGAAACATTTCTTTTTAATTCAGCCTTTAAAAACTTAGATGGTTGGCGTATTGGTATATTGTTGCTAGATTTATTCTATCTTTAATATGAAGCTAAGTAAGCAAAATAAACTAAGGAAGAATAAATCATAAAAATTATTTTGAATTAAAAAAACCTGTTTTGGAGGGGGGTGCCTGGCTGACACATTCAGTGGAGTGTGCAACTTTTGATTTTGGGGTCTTGAATTTGAGCCCCACAGTGTACATAGACTTACTTAAAATATAAAAAGTTAAAAAAAGAAAAAAGGAAAAAATGCTAAAAAAAAAAAAAAAGAAACCTGTTTTCATCTTGTTCTCTATTTTCCTTTGTCAGTTTCATCTTGGATCAAAATTTTCTCATTACTGAATTATAGTTATGAATTCAGAGACATGGGATTTAAAAAATACTGATAAAACAATATTCTGGAGAATTAACATTTCACTTATTGGCACAAAATATGAGCTGAACTTGCTGTTTCTTTAATTGTAGAAAAATAATACATAACATAAAATTTACCATTTTAAATGTACAATTTAGTGGCAGTAAGTATATTCACATTGTACAACTGTCACCACCACCCATCTCTAGAACTTTTTCATTTTTCCAAACTGGAACTCTGTACCCATTAAACATTGGCTTCCCATTTCCCTTCTCTGCCCTCAACCAATTATTTAAAATTTACCTGTTTCTACATTTTGTTACTTGTCCTGTTTGCTATTGATATAAATGAATATATATGGAATACTTCTTATATATATAGAACTGGGGCAGATGCAGAGCAAGTTTAAATTACATTATAAAGCTGAGCAGTTTGCCATGATATTAAGTGGTTTCCTAGGTGGACAGTCTTGTATCATATTCTTTATCTTACATCCACACTCCATTCATGTGCAAAAGTACAGCTGGTTTTTTGTTTGTTTGTTTGTTTTGTTTGTTTGTTTCAGAGGTTACCAGGAAAATGTCTTATTGCACCAGTCTGACAATTCTAAGATAAGATTGGACTGAAATACTGCTTTGATTTCATCTGGGATTTTGAGTACCTAATGAACATTATTAAATACGAAAATAGATGGTAACTTGTTATTTTTTAAAACCCAGGATAAATTTTTATAGCCGTGGCTACTATATATCTATATAGGTATATCTATGTATCTATCTATCTATAAATAGTGAGGTGTCCTGGTTTTATTTCATCTTTTCAAGTTTTTCTCTGTCATATTCATTTGTACCTCTTCCTTCCCCTGTCTATAAGTTTGCCTATTTCCCATGGCTTTTGCCTTTAGTCTTTTGCTTAAAAATCCTACCTTTTTGAGTTCAGTTATCTCTCTGTGGGAAAATAACTTTTAAGTCTGTATCTCTTAACCCTGAGTCACAGCTCTGAATCTAGAACTGTGTCCTGAAATTTTCTCTTGTATGGTCTGCTATTACCTCAAACAAAATGTGTCTAATGTTGGACTTACCATTTTTTTCCATCCACTTTAAACCTCCTTTTCTTTTTTCTCTTTTTCTTTCCTTTCTCTCCTCCTTCCTTCCTCCCCCCTCCCCCTTTCCTCCTTTTCTTTTCTTCTTTTCTTTCTTTTTTCTTCCCTCCCTTCCTTCCTTTCTAAATGGCACCTCTTCTTATTATCTAAGTTTGACACTTAGTGGTCATGTCTTTCCCTATTCAGCTAGTCACTAAATCCTACTATTTCTGTTCATTATTATGATCATTATCACATCTGACCCTTTCCATTGTTACTGCACTCTATCTAGTACAGTGCCTGATCACCTGATGCCTGTGTTAGTGCAGTAGTCTCTTAGCAATAGAATTTTCTCTTGAGTTTTTTTTTTTTTTTAAAGATTTTATTTATTTATTTGACAGACAGAGATCACAAGCAGGCAGAGTGGCAGGCAGAGAGAGAGAGGAGGAAGCAGGCTCCCTGCTGAGCAGAGAGCCCTATGTGGGGCTTGATCCTAGGACTCTGGGATCATGACCCGAGCTGAAATCAGAGGCTTTAACCCACTGAGCCACCCAGGCGCCCCTCTCTTGAGTTTTTAATACCACTTTCTCTGTAACTTTCGTATGAAAGTTATGAACGCTATTTTGGATTATAGTTAATTGTGTCTCTTTCTCATCATTGTCTTTTTCATCTTTGTGTCCCGCAAAAGATTTGCATCATGGTTGGTAGTCAACAAATGTTTTTGGGAATATGGTATTCTAACTATAACTTCTCCTTCTAACTTATTTTATACAGTATTGTCATGTTCTTTCATTCATTTAACAAATATTTATTGAGTGCTTATTATGTGTCAAGGACTCTTAGGTGCTAAGGATTTGGTAATCAAAAAAGAGATATGTATGGCTCCTAGTCTAGTAAGAATAGAAGAATGACAAGCAGAATAGTAGTGTGTTAAATGGTGATAACTGCAAAGGAGAAACACAAATAATGATGGGAGTATGAAGGGATTATCAAGGGTGAAAGTTTGACATTTTAGATAAAGTGGCCGGGAAAGCCCTTCTGTACAATTGGCCCTCAAATAAAGACTTGAGTGGGAAAGGAATATCTGGGGGAGGAGTGTTTCAGGCAAAGGGGACAGCAGGTGCAAAGGACCTTAAGGTGCAGGCGTGCCTGGCATGTTTGAATGCTGGGGAGGAACAGAGTGAGCTGGAAGATTAGTAATAGGAAGCAAGAGGAGAGATTTGAGTGGGAAGACACAAATTGTAGGTCACAATTAGGAGTGTGGTTTCACTCTGAATGAAGCATACAAGTGAAATGATCTGACTTACACGTTAACAGAATCACTGTGGTACCCATATTGAGGAGCAAGGGGAAGTAGGGAGACCAGTTAGGATCTTTGATATCAATTCTGGTCAGAGATCATGGTGGCTCACCCTCAGTGATAGCAGTGGGAGTAGTGAGAGGTATTCTGGTTTGGGAATATTTGAAGTAGAACCAACAGAATTTTCTGATAGATTGGATGTGAGGTGTGAAAGGAAAAGAAGAGTCAGAGACCATTTGAAGGTCTTTGGCCCAAGGAACTAAAGGATGGAATTGCCATTAATTGGGAATGTAGGTGGCTCTGAGAGGAGCAGGTTTGGCAGGGGATTTTCGGGAGTTAAGCTTGGCATGTGCTAAGTTTGTGATGCCTCCTTGACATCCATGCTGAGCAAGACTGCCTAGATTAATGTGGTGTACTAGACTGAAGTTTAGGAAGGAGGTCTGGAAGTCATCAGCATAGAGATAATATTTAAGAGTATGAGACCATTGAGTCATCTAGAGAGATAAATGTAGAAAGAAAGATTAAACTTTGAAATACCTTACTCCTTCATATCTCTGCTTATTGCATACCCCCAAAGGCTGCAGGTTCTCCATGGCCTTTCACAGTGTAGTTTCATATAAATCTTTTCTCTCAGTCAAACAGAAGTACTTATGTTGCCCAAGCTCTCCTTTTGCATTGCTGCTTTCCATATTTTTGCTCATTGTATTCCTTTTCCATGGAATTCTTTGACTTCTCTTTACTCAATTTCATTTTGCAAAATTCTGTATCTTTTATTCCATTCTCTTTATCTTGTCTGTGTTGTAAAGTTCGTCATATTTTTATATGTGTCCTTTTTTCCTAGTGAGCTAATGAGATACAGGGGTCATGATTTTCAGTGTTTTTTTTTTTTTACAGAGATCAGAATCCCAGTTCTACTCCTTAGAGGCAATCTATGGAGAAACAGTTTTTCCAAACACTACAAACTTGTAGGAAGGAAGGATATTCCGGGATATCTGGATATTGATTCTATTTTCTCCACTTGGATAAAGTTGCGGCCTTATTGGCACTGGATTTGGCTCAAGAACCAATAAGAACCCAGATGTTTGTAATTTCTTCCCATTAAAGGATATGGCTTGTTTTAGGTGTGGTTCTTCCTAAAATGGTGATGTAAGTAAGCCCTGAGTGTAAAAGAAGAGTAGAACCGCAACAGTTCAGCTTGTTGAATATCCCTAGACCCTATGCTTTTCTCTTGCTGGTAGTGCTGGACTCCAGAGGCCAGTAGAAGCAGTGCTAATATGCTCTACCACTATTCCTGCTCTGTCAGTATCCCTGCTGATAAGATTTGGATACTTGGGGGGTGCCTGGGTGGCTCAGTGGGTTAAAGCCTCTGCCTTCCGCTCAGGTCATGGTCTCAGGGTCCTGGGATCGAGCCCCGCATCGGGCTCTCTGCTCAGTGGGGAGCCTGCTTCCCCCCTCTCTCTCTGTCTGCCTCTCTGCCTACTTGTGATCTCTCTCTATATATACAATAAATAAAAAATCTTAAAAAAAAAAAAAGATTTGGATACTTGGTTGAGTAAATTGGGAACTAATTGTAAACCTGTGTGTGTGTATATGTTTGTTCTTGTGTCCTTTCCTCTAATTCATAGCTGATACCTAACCATTATTTAGGGCTTACTTACATGGGCTAGCCACAGTTCTAATGCACTCCAAGTATTAACTTTTAATCATAATATCCAAATGAATTAACCATTTTCAGATAAGGAAATCGAGAAGAGTGAGTAACTTTTTTTTTTTTAAAGATTTTATTTATTTCACAGACAGAGATCACAAGTAGGCAGAGAGGCAGGAAGAGAGAGACAGAGAAGCAGTCTCCCTGCTGAGCAGAGAGAGCCTGATTCGGGGCTCCATCCCAACCTGAGCCGAAGGCAGAGGCTTTAACCCACTGAGCCACCCAGGCGCCCCTAACTTTTTTTTTTTTTTTTTAAAGATTTTATTTATTTATTTGACAGAGACACAGCGAGAGCAGGTACGCAAGCAGGAGGAGTGGGAGGGGGAGAAGTGGGCTTCCCGGGGAGCAGGGAGCCCAACGTGGGGCTCCATCCCAGGACCCTGGCATCATGACCTTAGCTGAAGGCAGACACTTAACAACTGAGTCACTTCTTCAGTAATGCTATTAATACCAAGTAGAGGAGTTGGGTTTTGATCCCAGTAAGTTTTGATCCAGAGCTTATACTTTTTTTTTTAAAGATTTTATTTGTTTTTCTATTTATTAGAGAGAGAAAGAGCATGCATGAGCATGAGCAAGGGCAGTGGGAGAGGGAGAGGGAGAGGCAGATTGCCCCCTGGGCAGGGTGCCTGATGTGGGGCTTGATCCCAGGATGCTGGGATCATGACCTGCGCCAAAGGCAGATGCCTAACTGAGCCACTCAGGCACCCCAAACTTACACTTTTAAATGCTGTACTATACTAGCCTATCTGAAATGTTACAAGCAAATTTTAATTATTTTTGTCCTCTAATGGATGTCTCTATAATTTAAAATAGTATACTTAAATTACTGTTCCTTGATTCATCATGTAAGGCAAGAACTATTGATGACCTGCCATTAAAGATGAGGGTTTAGTTCATTTATGCTACCCTTGTGCTACTTCAAATTTTATATGGTTATATATTATTGATGTTATTTCCTTTATCTTTGTAATTCCAGTATACCTAAACCTCTATTTCATGTTCCATTAACTTTTAGCAGTATCTCTTACTTCTAAAAGTGCGGATATCACTTATACCCTTTACTTCAACTCTTTTACCTCCTTTCTGCCTTTTTACTTCTGTCAGATATCTATTTACTTTAAAAGTATCAGTTGGTAATAGTTATATTCTGTTTAAAGAAGGCAGTAGAACATTGTTGTTAAGAATGTAGACATCAGGGATGCCTGGGTGGCTCAGTTGGTTAAGCAGCTGCCTTCGGCTCAGGTCATGATCCCAGCATCCTGGGATCGAGTCCCACATCGGGCTCCTTGCTCAGCGGGGAGCCTGCTTCTCCCTCTGCCTCTGCCTGCCACTCTGTCTGCCTGTGCTCGCTCCTGCTCTCTGTCTGACATAAATAAATAAAATCTTAAAAAAAAAAAAAAAAGAATGTAGACATCAGGGGCACCTGGGTGGCTCAGTGGGTTTAAAGCCTCTGTCTTCAGCTCAGGTAATGATCTAGGGTCCTGGGATCAAGCCCCGCATCAGGTTCTCTCTGCTTGGTGGGGAGCCTGCTTCCCCTTCTCTCTATGTCTGCCTCTCTGCCTGCCTCTCTGCCTACTTTCCACCTCTCCCTCTCTGTTAAATAAATGAATAAAATCTTAAAAAAAAAAAAAAAAAAAAGAATGTAGACATTAAAGCCGGGATGCCTGGTTTCAAATCCAGGCCATAGAACATCCTAGCTGTATGAACAGCAGGTTATTCAATCTCTTTGTGTCTCACTTTCCTCAGCTGTAAAACGGGGATAATAATGGTACTTATTTCACAAGATTATTATGATGCTTAAGTAATTTAATATGTGTAAAGCATTTAAAACAGGACTTGGTACATAAGTACTATATGAATAATTTCTATTAGTGTTATAATTTTTCTGTAATTGTAGTTAACTCTTCATGCTTTCAGTTTATTCTAAAAGTGGAAACCAGTAAACAACATTTAACTATTTAACTTATTATGATTATATAATACAGAACTAGATAGTGTAAATTATGATTATATTTCTTTGCCTGTGTCCAGAGTCATCACCCTAAGGATAATGCCTCTGGGATCAAGGTGAAATGGATTTTTTCTTATACTACATAAATGTCTCAAAATTATGTAATATTTTAATTTTCTTTATAATTAAACCTTGACTTTCTTGTGTATTATTTTTCCTTTTAGCGTTAGGACCCGTTTTTCCCTTCTGATTCACAAAAGCATAAGATACCTTCATTCTGAAAATTATTTGCCTTCTCTGTCATACTGGGTTATAAAAATCTACTTTCTTCTGGGTGACAGTCCTTTTAGAGCCTTTTGTCTTTCTTATCCACTTGGGGTCTGTTATTCTCTAGGTTGGCTGCATAGTTGTCATTCTGAATTTTTTTTTTTCCTTTGCTATGATCTTGGGGTAGATCTTCTGTTTATTAGATCCAGTGTTTTCTTTGTTTCTTCTTCATTTTACTGAATAACATTTTCAGTATCTTCAGAACATTGCCTGATAACAAACTTTATGGTTCTTAAGTGTCTGAAAATGTTTTCGTTTGATCCTTATACTTGACGGACCTGTGCATATAGAATTTAAGTTTAAAACACTGTTCCTTCAGAACATTGAAGACCTTCCATATTGCGTTCTAGAATTTTGTGCTGTTATTGAGAAGCTTGATGCCTGCTTATTTCTTGCCTTCCCGGGAGGTTTTAAGTTATTTTCCTTATACAACTTATGCTCAGTAATTTAAAGAATATGTCTAGATATTGATCTTATTTTTGTCATGTGTCTGTTAACCATTTGTATATCTTCTTTGGAGAAATGTCTGCTCATGTCTTCTGCCCATTTCTTGACTAGATTTTTTTAAAATTTTATTTATTTATTTTTGGGTGTTGAATTTGATAAGTTCTTTATAGATTTTGGATACCAGCCCTTTATATGTCATTTGCAAACATACTCTCCCATTCCTCTAGGTTGCCTTTTAGTTTTGTTGATTGTTTCCTTTGCTCTGCAGAAGCTTTTAATCTTGATTAGGTCCCAGTAGTTCATTTTTGCTTTTGTTTCCTTTGCCTCTGGAGATGTTATCTAGTAAGAAGCTACTGTGGCCAAGGTCAGAGATTGCTGCCTATGTTCTCCTCTAGGGTTTTGATGGATTCCTGTCTCACATTGATTATTTCCTCTGTATTTTCTTGCTTTTCTTTCTCTGGAACTTCTCTTAGTCTGATGCTGAATCTCTTAGATTTATTCTCCATTTCTTGTGTCATTTGTTCTATATTTTTCTCTCTTTTTGCTGTATGTTCTAAAAAATGTCCTTGCCTTTATTTTTCAGTCCTTCTTTTGAAAAATGTTTTTAGCAGTCATATTTATTTTCAAAGAAGTCTGTTCCTTTAGTGTTCTTTGTTTCTATGGTATCCTGTTCATGTTTTATAGATACATTATCTTAAAATTCTGTAAGGATACTAGTTAGAATTTATTTTTTTACATTGTCTTCTCCCTGAATATTCTTTGGGACTAATAATCTTTGGGAATGATCTCTGAAAATAGTTTATTTTTCTTCTTTTTAAAATTTTTTCTTTTTTTTCCCCTCTTACCTGCTCCCAGTTTTCTTCATGTTTGGAAATTCTTCAAAGTTGTTCTTAAGAGTAAATGATACATTGATGATTGCTGAAAGCTGACATGAGTTTTCTCTATTATTGAATAAATAAATATAATTCTGATAGGTTTTTTTTCTGAATGGGAGCCTGACTGAAAGCTCTGTCTCTGTGGGTGCGTTATATCAACTGGAAAGCTTTAGTTTAGCATGTATAGGCAGAGGCCTGGTTGATCTCTGGTGTTCCTTCATTGCTCTTCGACTTTACTCTGGTTGTTATCACTCAGTCAGTCACTAAATCTAGCTAGCTGGCCAGTATAAATCTCTGAAAGGCTTAGATAGATTTATTGGTTATCTTTTGTTGTATAAGAAACTTTCCCCTAAGGTTTAGCAAAGCATAATGGCTTAAAACAGCATCCATTTACTTATTAGCTCATCATTTTGTGGATGAGATCAGTCTGGGATCAGCTGGATGGTTTGGGTCTCAGCTTGTCTCCCTCATGTATTTGTGTTCAGCTGTTTAACTAGATGGCTGTGTTATGAAGGTGATGAGCTTTTGGCTGAGTCATTGGGGGCAATTGGGCCTTGTGTCTCTCTCACCCTGCAGCAGGCTTACCTGGACTTATTCACGTGACAGTTTCAGGGATCTAAGCAAGGTAGCAGAATTGGAAGGACTTCTGAAGTACAGACTTAAAACTGGCTTAGAACTTACAGTGTCACTTTTGTTGGACTCTTGGTAAAACAAGTGAAAAAACCAGCTCAGATGTGGGGAATAAGGGAATAGACAATACCTTTTGATGGGAAGAGCTATGAAGTCATATTGCAAAGGGTATTAATTCAGAGGTAGAGAATTAGGTTCAGCCATCCTTTCCAGGGAATTGATACATTACATTATATATTTAAAATTTTTTTACTTTTGAAAGTAAAGTTTTATAGTTTCCTTCGTGTGTGTGTGTGTGTCTATATATGTATGTATGTATCTGTATAAACTGTATACAGTTGGCCCTTGAACAATGTGGGGGTTAGAGGTGCTGACCCTGAACAGTTGAAAATTTGCATACAACTTTTGACTCTCCCAAAACTCGTAATAGCCTACTCTTGACTAGAAGCCTTACCGGTAATATAAACAGTTGATTAACACGTATTTTGTATGTTATATGTATTATATACTGTATTCTTACAGTACAGTAAGGTTGAAAAAATAAAATGTTATTTAGAAAATCATAAGGAAGGGGCACCTTGGTGGCTCAGTGGGTTAAGCCTCTGCCTTCAGCTCAGGTTATGATCTCAGGGTCCTGGAATCGAGTCCCACATTAGGCTCCCTGCTCAGTGGGGAGCCTGCTTCCCCCTCTCTCTCTGCCTGCCTCTCTGCCTACTTGTGATCTTTCTCTCTCTGTGTCAAATAAATGAATAAAATCTTAAAAAAAAAAAAGACATAAAAGTCTACTAGGAGAATAGAATAGAATTAATTGGATTCTATCAGCATAAATCAAAAAAAGTGGTAGACTATTATGAAGAATGAATCAAGACCACCCCACTTTCTTACACAATACACAAAAAGAAATTCAAAACAGATGAAAGAAAACAAATAATCCAGTTAAGAAATGGGCAGAAGACATGAACAGACATTTCTCCAAAGAAGACATCCAGATGGCCAACAGACACATGAAAAAGTGCTCCACATCACTCACCATCAGGGAAATACAAATCAAAACCACAATGAGATACCACCCCACACCAGTCAGAATGGCTAAAATTACCTTTGCACCGTATTCTGGCCAAAATTGTTATTTGTCTTTTTGTTACTAGCCATTCTAACAGGTGTGAGGTGTTTTTGTGATTTTAATTTGCATTTCCCTAGTATTAGTGATGTTGAGCATCTTTTCATATACCTGTTGGCCATTTGTTAACGTCCTTTAGAAAAATTTCTATTAAGGTCCTCTGCCCATTTTTTAAATCATATGGTTTTTTGCTGGGGCACTTGGGTGGCTCAGTGGGTTAAGTCTCTGCCTTCGGTTCAGGTCATGATCTTGGGGTCCTAGGATCGAGCCCTATGTTGGGCTCTCTGCTCAGTGGGGAGCTTGCTTCCTCCTCTCTCTCTGCCTGCCTCTCTGCCTACTTGTGATCTCTCTGTCAAATAAATAAATAAAATCTTTTAAAAAAATAGTTTTTTTGCTATTAAGTTGTATGAGTTCCTTGTGTTCCTATTGGATAGTAACCCATTACCTTATGATAATGGTTGCTGATATTTTCTTGCTTTCTATAGGTTGCCTTTTTATTTTGTTGATTGTTTCTTTTGCTGTGCAGAAATTTTTAATTTGACGTTGTCCCACTTTTCTTTTGTTGCTTGTACTTTTGATGTCATATAAAATGATTTCCAAGAGCAATATCAAGGAGCTTTTCCCCCTATGTTTACTTCTGGGGGTTGTGCAGTGTCCATTTTCTTGCTTCTCTGTTAGACCACTTTCCTCCAAAATGAGTTTTGCAGTTCTGTGAGGTGTCTTAGGAAGATTTTGCAAAAAATAGATTTATTTTTGAGAATCTTTAAGCTGAGTGAGGGAGAGTGTGCTTTGTAGTACATGTCTAATACTGTAGTTTGGAATGTTCTTTTTTCTCCCAACCTCCTCCTACCCAGGTCACCAGCCAAATGCAATCACTTTTATTTTTCTGCTTGTCTATCCTTTTGTCAATAGTCAAAATATATTTGTTCATTCCTGAGAATAAATTATACAAGATTCTAATCATCTAGTGCAATTGGTAACTATTATAACTCTATTGTAGCTAGAAGACTTTCAAAAGGCTTTCAATTGTTTATTTTCCTTTGGATAGAATGGGGAACTTACTGTTTATTTATTTTAGAGTGGATTTTGAGTCCTTTTAGGTATATTAGTATTTTTTCCAGGGACAATTTTGGGGTAAAGAAACTACTGCATACATCAAAAGAATATAAGGATTTGTGCTGTGCAACAGTCTACAAGATTTTATCCAAAGATTTCCATTTTGAAGAGGCTGTTAAATAGAACTACTACATAAATAATTAAAAGAGAATTTAATGTAAATTTCAGAGTAGACTAATGGAGCAAGTTGGTAAGAGGGACTTTTCTGTTCCCTCTGATTTGGGGCTGAGGTCTTAAGAGCTGAGAAGATACTATACTTCTCTCTATATAGAGTATACTATACTATACTATACTATACTATACTCTATACTCTCTGAGTAGAGCTTGTTATGGTTATAATCTCTGCCAAGGAAGCAGTTCTAGGCAGTTCCTGGCATATTGTGGCCCTGTGCAGTTCCATATACTCTGCCAATTTATTTACAGTTGATTGGTGATTGTTGGATCCAGTGTTCCTCACTCTAGCTGCAGCCAGGTCAGGAGCCTACAAGATGCTGCCATGAAGGCACTGCCCTCATAGGGGCCCTGAACAGTTGTTGATCAAGGAGATGCTTTCTTTCTTTGATTTTTTTTTCAAATTTTTACTTAAATTTTAGTTAGTTAAAGTATAGTGTAATATTGGTTTCAGGAGTAGAATTTAGTGATTCATCACTTACATATAATACCCGGTGCTCAACACAACTAGTGCCCTCCTTAATACCCATCACACATTTAGCATATCCCCCCAACCACCTCCCCTCCAGTAACCTTCAGTTTGTTTTCTGTAATTAAGAGTCTCTTAGGGTTTGCTTTCCTCTCTTTTTTTATTTCTTTCCCCAGGTTCATCTGTTTTGTTCCTAAATTCCACATAGGAGTGAAATCATATGGTATTTTTCTTTCTCTGACTGACTTATTTTGCTTACTGTCTGCCTCCATCCACATTGTTGCAAATGGCAAGATTCATTCTTTTGGATGGATAAGTAATATTCCATTATATATGTATATACACACACACATATACCTAGCACGTCTTCTTTATTGCTTCATCAGTTGCTAGACATTTAGACTCTTTCCATAATTTGGCTATTGTTGTTAATGCTGCTATAAACATCAGGGTGCATGTGCCACTTCGAATCCGTATTTTTATATCTGTATTTTTGGGTAAATACCTAGTAGTGCAATTGCTGGGTCATAATGTAGTCCTACGTTTAACTTTTAGAGGAACCTCCAAAATGTTCTCCAGAGTGGCTGCACTAGTTTGCATTCCCAGCAACAGTGTAAGAAGGTTCCCCTTTCTGCTCGCCAACACCTGTTGTTTCCTGTGTTGTTAATTTTAGCCATTCTAACAGGTGTGAGGTAGATTCTCATTGTGGTTTTGATTTGTATTTCCCTGATGATAAGTGATGTTGAGCATTTTTTCTTGTGTCTGTTAGCCATCTGGTTGTCTTCTTTGGAGAAATGTCTGTTCATATCTTCTGCCCATTTCTTAACTGGATTATTTGTTTTCCGGATGTTGAGTTCGATAAGTTTATTATAGATTTTAGATACTAACCCTTTATCAGATATGTCATTTGCAAATATTTTCTCCCATTCCATAGTCTGTCTTTTAGTTCTAGTAAGAAGTTGCTTCAGCTGAGTCAAAGAAGTTGGTACCTGTGTTCTCCTCCAGGATTTCAGTGGTTTCCTGTCTCACATTCAGGTCTTTCATCTTTTTTTATTTTTTTAAGATTTTATTTATTTGTCAGAGAGAGAGAGAGAGAGAGAGAGAGCACGAGTGCACACAAGCAGAGGGAGTGTCAGGCAGAGAGAAGCAGGCTCTTTGCTGAGCAAGGAGCCAGATGTGGAACTTGATCCCAGGACCCTGGGATCATGACCTGAGCCAAAGGCAGATGCTTAACTGACTGAGTCACCCAGGCATCCAATCTTTCATCTGTTTTGAATTTCTTTTTGTGTATTGTGTAAGAAAGTGGGGTGGTCTTGATTCATTCTTCTGCATGTTGCTGTCCACTTTTCTGAACACCATCTGTTGAAGAAACTCTTTTTTCCATTGGATATTCTTTCCTGCTTTGTGGAAGATTAGTTGACCATATATTTGTGGGTCCATTTCTCGGTTCTCTGTTCTCTTCCATTTATCTTTGTGTCTGTGTTTGTACTGGTACCATACTGTCTTAATAACTACAACTTTCTAATAGAGCTTGAAGTTCAGAATTGTGATGCCTCCAGTTTTGTTTTTCAAGATTGCTTTGACTATTCAGGGTCTTTTGTGTTTCTGTACAAATTTTAGGATTGCTGTAGCTCTGCGATAAATCCTGGTCATATTTTGATAGGGACTGCATTAAAGATTTAATTGCTTTGGTAGTTTAGGCATTTTAACAATGTTTGTTCTTCCAATCTATGAGCATGGAATTTTTTCCCATTTCTTTGTGTCCTCTTTAGTTTGTTTCATAAATGTTTATAGTTTTCAGAGTACAGATCTTTTACATCTCTAATTGGGTTTATTTCTAGGTATCTTACTGTTTTGGGTGAAATTGTAAATGGCATTGATTCCTTGATTTCTTTTTCTGCTGCTTCACTAATGGTGTATAGAAATGCAACAGATTTCTGTACATTGACTTTATATCCTGTGATTCTGCTAAATTTGTGTATCAGTTCTAGCAATTTTTTGGTGGACTGTTCTGGATTTTCTACATAGAGTATCATGTCATCTCTGAATAGTGAAAGTTGGACTTTTCATTGCTGATTGGGAAGCCTTTGTAATTTCTTTTTGTTGTCTGATTGTTGAGGTTAGGGACTTCCAGTTCCAGTACTGTGTAAAATTGCCGTGGTGAGAGAGGATGTCCCTGTTTTGTTGATGACCGTAGAGGAAAAGCTCTCAGGTTTCCCCCCGTTGAGGATGATATTAGCTGTGGAGCTGTGGGTCTTTTGTGTATGGCCTTTATGAAGTTGAGCTGTTTCCTCTATCTCTACTTGGTTGAGGATTTTTTCTTTTTTTTTTTTTTTAAAGAAGTACAACAGTATAGGCTGTTGGTTACAGGAGCAGAAATCAGAAAAATGCAGATAAATAACTGAGTCATATCTGTGTTGAAACAGTAAAATAGAGACCTACCAACTTCTGCTAGACCTGCCTGAATCCAGATCTTTAAAAAAAATTTTTTTTTAGTATGATTAGATTCTATGTAAGTTTTATATAAGGTTGTTTTTAAGTATAAGTAAGGTTTAGGTTACGGGGAGTAGTGCTCTGGTTTGTCAGTTTAAGGTGAGACAGTTTTTCCTGCTTCCATTCTCTATACATATCTATACAGTGATTCTGTTTGAAGTTTCCACTATAATTCTTGTCCACTTGAGCTATAAGAACTGACAGGCTCTTCTGTTGCTATCATGACTCCTTTAGGGACAGGGAATGCAGTTAGATTTTGTATCTGTCTGGAAAGGATGGCTCACTAAGATAGTATTTATTTTATAGAGTAATAATCTTTTCTTAAATGTTGTTCTCACTTCAATTCCAAAAAGTGCCACTGCCAAATAAAAACTTCACTTTTAAGGAGAGAACATGTACTAGATTTGGTCAGGATTTAGTTTAAGGTTCAGGCTCTTGGCTTCTGGTTGCTTTGAAGTAAGCTATTAATCTGTGGTTATATAGAAATCTGGTAGGTTAAAGAGAGAGAGATTCATATGTGCACTAGCCAGGGGAAGAAAGAGAAATACCACCTTTTTTCCAGGTTTTATGCTTTTCATCATGAACCTGAGAGAATAATCCAGTCTGTATAAATAACTGCAGGCCTCATAAGTTTCTTTTGACTATTTGGAGAGAAATTGTATTGAAATTCTCATAGTCACTACTACTTCTGCCTGTTAAGTAGATAGTGGGAACAACCTTCTTTCTCTCTAAGGAAAAGGTTGGGTGTTTGAATTAGAGATACAGGATGCATAGGGAACTCCAGCCTGACCTGGCTGTTCAGTTGCTTGCTTTTCTTACTGGCGGCTTTTCTATCAGCTACCACTAAAGTGTTATCTTTTGATAGCCTCTCTCCATGACAGCACTTCTTGACATTCTTTCTTTCAACTTACGGGCCTTTCTTAAGTAGTTGTAGTTCTTCAGAGTTCCCAGTAGTTTCTAGTAGCAGCTACTCCCCATGGTGTAGCTTCCGGTAGTGTTGAGCTGATTTTATCCCAGCCCTCTTGCTTACTTCTATAGAACCATTGTCTGTTCCCAGCCTTCCTTTTTAGCCTCAATTCTTAACTAGTTCTTTCCTTTCTGTTCTTCCTCAGAGGACTTATTTATATCAACACACTTGCAGTTATTTATGTATGATCCCCTGTTTTGAAATTCCTTCCCCTCCTCATGTCAGCACCCAACTTTGGCTCAGGGTTACTTTTTCTATTATTTCTCAGATAGAATTAATCACTAACTCCTTTGTGATCCTCATATATACACTAATATCTGTTATAAGCGTCTATACTTCTTTGTTGTTGTTTGTATCTTCTTTGAGTGGAGTAGAAAGCCCTGCCCCAATTGCAGATTCTTGAACAAAGTAAATAATATTCTTTTAAGCCACTAAATTTTGGGATAATTTGTTATGCACTTGTAGAAAAAAAATAGATTCTGTCATTTGGAAGTGGGGTGCCATGTAACAGAAACCTAAAAATGTAGCAGTAGCTGAAGCTAAACTAGGACTAGACAGTGAGCAGGAGATGGGAGAGTTTTGAAAATATTGTTGGTGGAAACCTAATAGCCCTTGAGGAAGTCTGTGAAGTTTAAAAAAAAAAGTGAAAAAATATCATTTGGAGTTAGTGAAAATATCCTTGATATGTAACCAGAAAGTTCAGTAACATTGTCACCTGTGGTAATGTGGAAAGTAGGAAATGGCTCCCATGATAACGATGAATTGTATGATAAAAGTATTTCCAGGAGGTATTTTCTGGCTATTTCTTGCTGCTTGTAATAAAATATGATAGGAGAGAGTATTATGATATGAATGTCCTCCAGAATTCTTAGGTTAAATCTTAACGCTCATGTGATGATATTTGCAGTTGGGGCCTTTTAGGAGGTGCTTAGGGTCATGAGACTGGAGCCTTCATACATTGGAGTAGTGCTTTTATAAAAGAGACCCCATAGAGCTGACCAGCCCCTTCCACCATGAGAGAATACAGTGACAGGTTGGCAGTTTTCAGTGTAGAAGAGGGTCTTCACTAGAACCCAGCTATGTTGGCACCCTAATCTTGGGGTCCTAATATCCCTCTGGAACTGTGAGAAATAAATTTTTGTTGTTTATAAGCCACTCTGACATTTTGCTAAAGTAGTCTGATCGGAGTAAGAGAGATGAACTAAGGAAAGAATTGTTAAATATGAAGGAACCAGAACTTACTGAGTTCAAAAATAAAACTCTTTTCTAGTTTCTCCAGATGGCAGAGATTTCTCAAATTAAGAAAATTCTTTTTTAAAAATTTTTTATAAACATATAATGTATTATTAGCCCCAGGGGTACAGGTCTGTAAATTGCCAGGTTTACACTTCACAGCACTCACCATATCATATATCCTCCCCAATGTCCATAACTCTACCTCCCTCTCCCTTCCCCCCTCCCTCGCACCACCCTCAGTTTGTTTTGTGACAGTGAGAGTCTCTTATGGTTTGTCTCCCTCCTGATCCCATCTTGTTTCATTTATTCCTTTCCTACCTCCCAGATCCCCCATGTTGCATCTCTACTTCCTCATATCAGGGAGATCATATGATAGTTGTCTTTCTCTGATTGACTTATTTTGCTGAGCATAATACCCTCTAGTTCCATCCACATGGTCGCAAATGGCAAGATTTCATTTCTTTTGAAGGATGCATAGTATTCCACTATAAACACACACGCACACACACACACACACACACACACATACGTACATACATACCACACCTTCTTTATTCCATTCATCTGTTGATGGACATCTAGGTTCTTTCCATAGTTTGGCTATTGTGGACATTGCTGCTATAAATATTTGGGTGCACGACCCCTTCGGATCACTACATTTATATCTTTAGGGTAAATACCCAGTAGTGAATTGCTGGGTCGTAGGGTAACTCTATTGTCAACTTTTTGAGGAACCTCCATGCTGTTTTCCAGAGTGGTTGCACCAGCTTGCATTCCCACCAACAGTGTAGGAGGGTTCCCCTTTCTCCACATCCTCGCCAGCATCCTGTCATTTCCTGACTTGTTAATTTTAGCCATTCTAACTGGTGTGAGGTCGTATCTCATTGTGGTTCTGATTTGTATTTCCCTGATGCCGAGTGATGTAGAGCACTTTTTCATGTGTCTTTTGGCCATCTGGATGTCTTCTTTGCAGAAATGTCTGTTCATGTCCTCTGCCCATTTCTTGATTGGATTGTTTGTTCTTTGGGTGTTGAGTTTGCTGAGTTCTTTATAGATTTTGGATGCTAGCCCTTTATCTGATAGGTCATTTGCAAATATCTTCTCCCATTCTGTCAGTTGTCTTTTGGTTTTGTTAACTGTTTCCTTTGCTGTGCAAAAGCTTTTGATCTTGATGAAGTCCCAATAGTTTATTTTTTCCCTTGCTTCCCTTGCCTTTGGCGATGTTCCTAGGAAGAAGATGCTGTGGCCGAGGTCGAAGAGGTTGCTGCTTGTGTTCTCCTCAAGGATTTTGATGGATTCCTTTCTCACATCGAGGTCCTTCATCCATTTTGAGTCTATTTTCATGGGTGGTGTAAGGAAATGGTCCAGTTTCATTTTTCTGCATGCGGCTGTCCAATTTTCCCAACACCATTTGTTGAAGAGGCTGTCTTTTTCCATTGGACTTTCCTTCCTGCTTTGTTGAAGATTAGTTGACCATAGAGTTGAGGGTCTATTTCTGGGCTCTCTATTCTGTTTCATTGATCTATGTGTCTGTTTTTGTGCCAGTACCATACTGTCTTGATGATGACAGCTTTGTAATAGAGCTTGAAGTCGGGAATTGTGATGCCACCAACTTTGGTTTTCTTTTTCAATATTCCTTTGGCTATTCGAGGTCTTTTCTGGTTCCATATAAATTTTAGGATTATTTGTTCCATTTCTTTGAAAAAATTGGATGGGATTTTGATAGGCATTGCATTAAATGTATAGATAGCTTTTGGTAGCATAGACATTTTCACAATATTTATTCTTCCAATCCATGAGCATGGAACATTTTTCCATTTCTTTGTGTCCTCCTCAATTCCTTTCATGAGTACTTTATAGTTCTCTGAGTATAGATTCTTTGCCTCTTTGGTTAGGTTTATTCCTAGGTATCTTATGGTTTTGGGTGTAATTGTAAATGGAATTGACTCCTTAATTTCTCTTTCTTCTGTCTTGTTGTTGGTGTAAAGAAATGCAACTGATTTCTGTGCATTGATTTTATATCCTGACACTTTACTGAATTCCTGTACAAGCTCTAGCAGTTTTGGAGTGGAGCCTTTTGGGTTTTCCACATATAGTATCATATCATCTGCAAAGAGCGATAGTTTGACTTCTTCATTGCCGATTTGGATGCCTTTAATTTCTTTTTGTTGTCTGATTGCTGAGGCTAGGACTTCTAGTACTATGTTGAATAGTAGTGTTCCAGACCTTAACGGAAAAGCTCTCAGTTTTTCTCCATTGAGAATGATACTTGCAGTGGGTTTTTCATAGATGGCTTTGATAATATTGAGGTATGTGCCTTCTATCCCTACACTTTGAAGAGCTTTGATTAGGAAGGGATGTTGCACTTTGTCAAATGCTTTTTCAGCATCTATTGAGAGTATCATATGGTTCTTGTTCTTTCTTTTGTTAATGTACTGTATCACATTGATTGATTTGCAGATGTTGAACCAACCCTGCTGCCCTGGAATGAATCCCACTTTGTCGTGGTGAATAATCCTTTTAATGTACTGTTGGATCCTATTGGCTAGTATTTTGGTGAGAATTTTCGCATCTGTGTTCATCAAGGATATTGGTCTGTAATTCTCTTTTTTGATGGGATCCTTGTCTGGTTTGGGGATCAAGGTGATGCTGGCCTCATAAAATGAGTTTGGAAGTTTTCCTTTCATTTCTATTTTTTGGAATAGTCTCAGGAGAATAGGAATTAATTCTTCTTTAAATGTTTGGTAGAATTCCCCTGGGAAGTCGTCTGGCCCTGGGATTTTGTTTGTTTGGAGATTTTTGATGACTGTTTCAATCTCCTCACTGGTTATGGGTCTGTTCAGGTTTTCTATTTCTTCCTGGTTCAGTTTTGGCAGTTTATATGTCTCTAGGAATGCATCCATTTCTTTCAGATTGTCAAATTTGTTGGTGTAGAGTTGCTCATCATATGTTCTTATAATTGTTTGTATTTCTTTGGTGTTGGTTGTGATCTCTCCTCTCTCATTCATGATTTTATTTATTTGGGTCCTTTCTCTTTTCTTTTTGATAAGTCTGGCCAGGGGTTTATCAATCTTATTAATTCTTTCAAAGAACCAGCTCCTAGTTTCGTTGATTTTAGTTCTATTGTTTTTTTTAGTTTTTTTAGTTCTATTGTTTTAGTTCTATTGTTTTTTTTTGGTTTCTATTTCATCGATTTCTGCTTTGATCTTTATGGTTTCTCTTCTCCTGCTGGGTTTAGGCTTTCTTTGTTGTTCTTTCTCGAGCTCCTTTAGGTGTAGGGTTAGGTTGTGTTTTTGAGACCTTTCTTGTTTCTTGAGAAAGGCTTGTATCACTATATATTTTCCTCTCAGGACCTCTTTTGCTCTGTCCCAAAGATTTTGAACCATTGTGTTTTCATTATCATTTGTTTCCATGATTTTTTTCAATTCTTCTTTAATTTCCTGGTTGACCCATTCATTCTTTAGAAGGATGCTGTTTAGTCTCCATGTATTTTTGGGTTCTTTCCAAATATCCTCTTGTGATTGAGTTCTAGCTTTAGAGCATTGTGGTCTGAAAATATGCAGGAAATGATCCCAATCTTTTGATACCGGTTGAGACCTGATTTATGACCCAGGATGTGATCTATTCTGGAGAATGTTCCATGGGTACTAGAAAAGAATGTATATTCTGTTGCTTTGGGTTGGAATGTTCTGAATATATCTGTGATGTCCATCTGGTCCAGTGTGTCCTATAAGACCTTTATATCCTTGTTGATCTTTTGCTTGGATGATCTGTCCATTTCAGTGAGGGGAGTTAAAGTCCCCTACTATTAATGTATTATTATCTTATGTGTTTCTTTGATTTTGTTATTAATTGGTTTATATAGTTGGCTGCTCCCATGTTAGGGTCATAGATATTTAAAATTGTTAGATCTTCTTGTTGGACAGACCCTTTGAGTATACTGTAGGGTCCTTCCTCATCTCTTATTATAGTCTTTGTCTTAACATCTAATTGATCTGATATGATTGCCACCCAGCTTTCTGTTGATGTCCATTAGCATGGTAAATTGTTTTCCACCCCCTCACTTTCAATCTGGAGGTGTTTTCGGGTCTAAAATGATTTTCTTGTAGGCAGCATATTGATAGGTTTTGTTTTTTTATCCATTCTGATATGCTGTGTCTTTTGATTGGGGCATTTAGCCCATTTAC
>RCUC01103732.1:0-11437 GCA_003697995.1 Taxidea taxus jeffersonii
TAGCCTCATCCCCGCAGCACCTGCCCCTCTGCCCTGCTCCCTAGTTGACTGTCTCCAGGGCAGGGCTGCTAAGCCATTGGCTGTCCCCTCAGCCCTGACCCAAAATGAAGGTGGATGTCTATGGGGCAGGGGTGGGGCTCTCCTGAAGCCAGTTTGCAGCCAGGAAACAAAGGACGCCTCTCCCTGCAGCATCCCTCCAGCTATTCCAGAGCAGAGGGGACAGTGTACCATGCTGGGGGAGACTTTCCCGGTGAGGGGCCTCAGGGCTTGTCTTCTGGGTCTCCACCTACCAGGAAGACAGAGGGAGAGAGCCCAGCAGAGCAAGCCAGCAGCTCAGCTCCTACCCCTCACTGATTCCTGTCCCCAGTGGGCTCTGGGCTGGGGAGACACCTCTCTGGTGCTCAGCCTCCCCTATGTTCCTTGTGTGCTGGGTGCCGTCCTAGGTGCTAGGCATACACGGGACCCTGATACTCTAGTTAGAGAGACAGACAACTCAATATAAACTAGAACGCCAAGTGGTGAGAAGTGCAGCCTAGAGACCCAGGTGGGGAAAGGGCCAGTGGGGCGGACAGACAGCATTGTAGCCTGCGTGGACAGGCAAGGGGACATCTGAGCTCAGATCCGAACGAAGTGAGGAAGAAGCCAAGCAGATATCTGGGGGAAGAATGTTCCATAAACAACACACACACAGACCCACAGCAGGATGGAGCTGGTGTGTATGGGGAACGATGGGGGGTCGCGGCTAGAGGGGGAGGGAGCCTCTCAGGTGGCAGTGGTGGCAGGAAGAAGGGGTGTCTCTGTGTCTGCTCTGCAGCCTCGCCCTCATTCAGAGACCCGCTGCCTCCTCCATGGTGAGCCAAGGCACACCAGAGCCTCCTGCCCGCCTGCCTTGGATCTGCCGGCAATTTAATGCATCATGGTGCCACCAGATATCCAGCCATTTTTCATGGCTTGACCTCACTTTTAATTAGAGACTAAATTATTCATGCCGTTTGATGGGAGATGATGCTTGGGAAGTGTAGGGGCCCTGGGCCCGCTCAGCCAGGCTGAAACATCAAACCAAAGTGGCCAGGAGGAAGAGAACTTGCCTGCGTGGCTCCTGTTGCCCCACACTCGTCACCTGCCTGCTGTGGGAGGACGCAGACTGAACACTCAGCATGCAAGGGCTTAGGGGGAAGCCCTGTTGGCCCTGGAGGGCCCGGAGCTCTTGCCCAGCACCCAGCCTGCCCCAGTCACAAGCACCCAGGCTCCGTGTCCAGCAGGCACCAGGGCCCTGGCTCTTTCCGAGCTGACCCTGAGGGGCCTGCATGAGGGCCTCCCACCCCTACCGCACACTTAACCACTCCCTTCCAATTTAGAGCAACAAACATTTGCTAAGCACTGCTGGGTGCAAGGCTCTTGCTGCCCCCCCCCCCCCCCCCCCCCCCCCCACCGCCGCTGCCCCAACTCCGGGATATGACCCTCGAGGCTCCAGCTCCTGCCCAAGAAGGGCTCCCAGGCAGGAAATGTCAAGATGGAGCCTGCAGAGGGGGCTGTGGGTGCACCCTGGGGTGGCCAAGTGGTCCCAGAAGGCTTCAGGAGGACGCACAGCTGGGCTCCTCCCCCCATCCCAGCAGGCGTGGCTTCCCTGGCTGGCCCCACCCCCAAGCTTCATTCCACACAGAGGTCTCTTGCCCTGGCCCTGCCTTGCCCTTGGGCCGGCCCCAGACCTGACAGGCATCTGGAGTCTGGGCCTTAGAAACGCTCTCAGGCTGGTGCAGGGTAGTCTGGGACCACAGTCTGGGAGTAGGGGCAGGAGAGGTTTCCACAGCATGGGGTTGGGGGGATCCTGAGAAGAGACACAGGATGGGGAAACTGAGGCTCAGAGCAGGTAGGGGACTCAGATCCCATGAGAAGGTGGTGACAATGCCAGGATGGGGAGAGAGGTTTCTTGTGCCATTCTGAGCTCCTGAGTCCCTACATCCTCAGCCCTCAACCACTTCCCTAACTCTCCCAGGGCCCCCGGCAGCCCCCACCCCACCGGTGCTCCAGGACCCACAGTCTCTCCTTCGAGCCTGTTTCCACACTGCAGTCTGAGGTGCCCACACTGCCCGCACAAGGTCACGTGAGTGTGACAGGCAGCCCTCAAGAGTGACGCCCATCAGCACAAGCACAGCCCATACTCCAGCAGTGTCCCTGCTCATCCATGACGACCTGGGAAGACTACAGGAGGCTACGGTGGAGAACCCCTGAAGGTGCCGGTGCACATTAGGCACCGAGAGTCGTCATCTCTCCGGGCAGCGCTGTGCTGGACAATGTGGGACACAAAGCTCTCTGCGGGGACCAAAGCCCTGATCTGCAGCATTTGCAGCATTACACCAATTTCTGTGGTGTAAATATTCCTACTGGGACGCATTTCAAGCCAGCGACGTGAGGTTACTGACAGTGACATAGCTCTTGTGAGCTGAGGGCAGCTGCCTGCAGCACAACCCACATTCCCCGGGTCTCGGGTTCCACACCCCTAAAATGAGAGACACGTGTCAGAGGATTCCCACATGGTCTCGGCCTCACCAAAGCTGTGGGGTGGGGAGGGAAGACACCCCAGAAATAGTCCTCAAGGGCTCAGGCAGGTAAGCTGGGACCCAGCAGCCGGGCTGTGAGGCAGGGGCAACAGGACAGGGTGGGGCAGAAGAAGACCTTCTCCCTCCCTCTCTCTCCCTTTCTCTGTCTCTGCCACACCTGTCTCTACACAGGGGTCCCCAGGGCTGATGCCCTAGGGCTGGCAGGCAGCTCTCAGGTAGCCAGCAGGACAGGGCCTTATTATTTCAGAGGAGTGCAATTGTCCCATGTCAGAGGCCAGATGGATGATGGGGAGGGGCTGCTTTTGGCCCCGACCTCTGGCTCAGAGACTGCTCTGCCCTGCAGCCCTGTCCAGCCCTAACCGGCCCTCATACGGCCTATTCCAGCCTCTCTGTTCCTTGTTGTCAGCCCTCCTGGAAGGCGGAGTGGGGAAGACATCTTCAAAACCCAGCTCTGCCACTGCCCTGCTCTGTGTCCCCCAGCAAGTGTCTGACCCTCTCTGAGTCTCTGCTTCCTCCTCTGGTAGCCTCTCCAGGGTGGGACAGGGCCAGGACAGGAGGCCTAAAAGGGGTGACCCCCAGGGTGGGACTCACTTTTGGCCCCGGGATGGGGAGAAACACCTGGGCAGAAGCTCATTCTGTAGGTTTCTCATCCTAGAGGAGGGACGAGGGGTCCCAGAGGACTATTGTGGGGTCTCTGGCCCTGGTACTGGATGGGGGCCGCAAGGATGAGCCATGTGGGTGAAGAGAGTCCCGCTGGCTGGGGGATGGGCAAGCTCTCGCTCCCTTGCTCCTCATGGGAAGATCCCAGCTTAGCCCAGTGTGCAGTCTCCTCTGACCTGGGCCAGGGGCTGGGGGAGGGAGGAAAGGTGGTCTGCTGTTATTCCCACAGAGGGCTCCCAGCAGGTCTGAGAAAGGATAAATCATTCGGCTGATGTGAGCCCTTGGGCGGCTCTCAGGCAGGTGGGCAGGACCCTGTGGGGGTGGGGGCGTCCTCACCCAACAGGAGTCAAATTTGTCCGTACAGAGCACCTAAGAATTCACCCTTCTCGGCAGTATTCGCAAGAAAATAAATTAAGTGCAACAAGATTGTTCTAAAGTGCCGTCCCTGTAGCGTCATAGTGCTAAATGACAGATGTTTCACTCTGAAAAGTGGCTCTAATGTCTGTGCAGTAACTTTGTCTCAAATGATTTCAGCAGACGTCAATAGAGGGGGATGCACAGCATGGTCTCACCATCACTCGCCTGGCCCAGAGGCCATAGGAGGCACAGCAGGTGGGGGCAGCTCCCCCCATGTCCTGGGAAGAGCAGAGGGAGAAGCAGGTACCCAGGGATGGGGGTTGGGCAGGAAAACGTAGGACCCAGCCCAGAAGGAGGGGCTGGACGCTGTCATCCTGAGCAGCAGGCCTGAGAACCCCTGTGTCAGGACTCAGGAACGTGTCCAGGTTGGGGCAGCAGGAGGCCTGGGTTTAAGCCCTGTGCAGCATCATGCCAGGATGACCTGTACGAGTCAATGCCCTTCCCTGGACCTTGGGGTCCTCATCCATAAGGTGGGTGCATCAGGTGGCGACCTCACTGGTGGGATGCTGACCAGGTGCCAGTCACAGGGCCCACATGAAGCCCTCCAACAAGTGCTATCATGGAGATAAGAACTGGCAGCAAACCAGCGGTCCTGCCTGAGGCAATCCAGAAGGGCCTCCCAGAGGAGAGGGCACTTGAGGGAGGCCTTTGAGGATGAGAAGGACTTTGACAGGAAAGACAGGGAGAAGAGGAAAGCAGTGTGAGTCATGCAGCAGGAGCTGTGTGACTTCATGTGGCTGGATGCCCTAGAAGGGGAGGAAGGGCTCCAGAGGAAAAGGTGTAAGGGGCCCAAGTACCTAGTCTTCATTCTGTGGTGACTAGCAAGCCACCAAGAGATTTTATACTAAGTCCCATCCATTACTTAGAAAGTTAGAGGTGTTTTTCCTTCTGCTTTACTGTTGCACATTTGCCCTTTCCAGATATGCTATAATGCACACAGACAAGTGAGTCTGCAGGCCGGAGGGGGAGAGAAGCCATGGTCTTTCTCTACCAGACACTTCCAGCAGAGAGAGCACCGTCAGCCTCCTGTCCCCACCCCCGAAGGTTCCGGGACAGAGGCGACACACACAGGGTCACTCCCCCATCCCACCCTCTGCAATATCACATAGAGGACAGCCCCCTGCGTGGCAACTAAGCTTTCAGGGGCCTGGAAGGAGGGCACAGTGAAAGAGAACAGTAGACCTTGTGCCTCCACTCCCTGTTTCTCTCGTGGCCTCAGTTTCCCCTTCTTTAAACAGAAGGCCTGACTCAGCAGCCCAGAAGCCCTCTTCCAGTCCCACATGGGCTCTTGTGACCCTGAGGAAGGCAGACTGATGGGAGAGACATCCCAGAATGTCCTGGGAAGTTTCATCAAAATGGCTTCTGACTTATCTGGAGGACTAGGCAGCTCTGTGTCCCTTTTATTTTTATTTTTATTATTATTATTTTTAAAGATTTTATTTATTTATTTGTTAGAGAGAGAGCGGGAGCGAGCACAGGCAGACAGAGAGGCAGGCAGAGGCAGAGGGAGAAGCAGGCTCCCTGCCGAGCAAGGAGTCCGATGTGGGACTTGATCCCAGGATGCTGGGATCATGACCTGAGCCGAAGGCAGCCGCTTAACCGACTGAGCCACCCAGGTGTCCCTCTGTGTCCCTTTTAAGGTCTTTGAGCAGCTCATACTTCACAGAGTGCTAGCCAAGGGCCAGGGCTCTGTGAGCCCTTCATAGCATCCCTTCACTTGAAGCTCCCCACAAGCCTACTGGGTCCTGGCATCACCTCCATTTCACAGATATGGAAACCCAGCACAGGACGGTTAGGCATGTTGCCTTAGGTCACATAGCAGGCAAGTGGCAGCACTGGACCCCAGCTCCTTACTCTCAGCCACTGCTGTTCTGTTCCCCCAACTACTGGGTTAACTGGGAGCTGCTAGGCATCACCAAGCTTTGCAGGGGCGGGGGGAGTGGGCCTGAGCAGACAGTTCTAGCGGGAAGCTGGGATCAGACCCCAGCATACAGGTCAGAAGATCCCATTGGCTCCAGATCTCATTAGACAACTCAGGGGCTCCCATTACACAATGTGCAAACCCCAAACCTAGGGATTTTTCTAGAAATCACTTCCACAACAGCTATCCCAATAAGACACCTAGTGACTCAAGAAGCAGGGAATGACAGGGAGAAGACACGACAGCTCGGTTTTCTTTTTCCCTTTTTCCTTAAATTGTGGTGTTATTTTTCAGAAGAGAGCGGCCACTCGAGCTCCTGACTGGGCAGCCCCAGTATCTCTCAGTGCAGCCCCTAATCCTCCCGCGCTCTTTAGCAAATACCCCAGCCTTTAAAGTGTTAGTAAATGCCTTTTTTTGGATTATAATTTTTTACTCTTGATTATATGATGACTATATAATCAAATATTCATTGGATAATGATGATTAAAATATATAATCCCCCAAAAGATGTTTAGAACAATTTAGGCTACCATTGACTTAATTAAGGGAGTTAGGGGATTAGCAGTGAAGTGGAGGGGTAATTTTTTTAGAACTAATTTCGTGGTTCTTGTGGCTCTGAAACTGGCGGGAGAAGGGGATCAATGGCGAAGCTAGAAGACGAGGGTACATTGGTCACCTGCACCTAGGGGACCTCGGTCCTCCCGGGTGGCAGACCAGGACAATGCCACAGGTGCGGGGCAATCTGGGGCCAGCCCACCCAGAGAAGCTGAGCACACAAGGCCCGTGTTCCATGCCCACTGGCACACCCAGTGTCTCGGCCCAACATGACGTGGCACACGCTGCTTGTTAAACAGGACAACATTCGTGTGTGCCCGGCTAGCTCAGTCGGTAGAGCATGAGACTCTTAAACTGGACAACATTCGCATTCTCCCTTCTGTGCAACCCTGAGGAAGCCTCTGGGGCCCACTCCCTCCCTGGATCCTCCTTCAGGGGCTCTCCTGGGGACCAGGGCCTGTCTCCTGGCAGGGCTGGCTCTCCATTCCTGGGCCTGTGAGTGTGCAGGAGGCTTGGCTCAGCATGCCCCAGCAGACCCTGCTTGGGCTTTAGCCAAATGCATGCCATTGTCCTGTGTCTTTCTAAACCAGAGGTGGCAGAGGACAGATCGTACCCTTAGGTGTCAGGTGTCTGGGTTGCAGGTGGCAGGCTTCCTAGCCTTATCCCCAAGCCACCCTGTGGGGCAGGTGAGTCTGCTTCCTCAGAGCTCAGTTTGTGGAGCATGCGACTCTTGGTCTCGGGGTTGTAAGTTCAAGACCCATGTCCGGGGTAGAGTTTACTTTATTAATTTTTTTATTTTTTAAAAATATTTTTATTTATTTATTTGACAGACATAGGTCACAAGTAGGCAGAGAGGCAGGCAGAGAGAGAGGAGGAAGCAGGTTCCCCACCGAGCAGAGAGCCCAATGTGGGGCTCAATCCCAGGACCCTGAGACCATGAACTGAGCCAAAGGCAGAGGCTTAACCCACTGAGCCACCCAGGCATCCTAGAATTTACTTTAAAAGAAAGAAATAAAGGAAGGAAGAAAGATAGATGGAAAGAGGGAGAAGAGGGGAGAGGAGAGGGCCCTGCTCAGAGTCACAATGCCAGAAGAAATTGGCCTGGCTGCTGGGCACCCCTTCCCTCCCCTGCTCCTGGTGGCTGCATGTGACACTTACCCTGAGGCCAGGAGGAACCACAAGCAAGGGTCAGGGAAGCTCCCCTTCTCTGTGGCCTGCTGCACCCCTCCCTACCCTTCTACCCCCTTCCAGGCTCGGTTCCTTGCAAATGCCTAAGCCCACCACACAGTGAGATAAGTAGACATTTGCCTGAGAATTAACTGCTGCTCATTGACAGGCTGCAGAAATCCACCTACCAACGGGTGCTAATGCCCAGTCTGCTCTGGGGTAGGGGAGGAGGGAAAGGGAAGGGAGAATTGGGGCCAAATTCCATAATCCATATTTACATAAATCTCCAGCTAAAAGCTGGGAACAGCCCTCCACCCCACATGCCAGCTCCCTGAAAGAAACGGAAGAAACTAAGGCCATGGCCAGCCTAGCCTTCCCCTCCGCCTGTAAGGAAGGCTCCAGAGACAGAAGCATGCCCCTAATAGGACTTCTGTCCACTTCCTGACAGCTCAGCCCAAAGCCCAAGGAGACAGAGGAGGCCAGAGTTGCCACCCTCTTCCCTGGGGAGCTGGGCTGGGAGACAGCCCTGACTTCTAGACAGGGACATGAGGGACCCCTCCACGGGCCTGGGGAAAAGCTAAGCATTATTCCTAATGGGAACAGACTTGTCCCCAAGCCTTGGAGAGGCCCAGCAGGAACAACTTTCCCAGTGACGACACTGAGGCCTGGGATGTCAGAACCCCTGCCCCAAAGGTCATCCCAGGGCTCAGATGAGACTGACAGTAACAGTGGCCAGTCAGCAGGCACCTCCTTCACAACCCGGCCATGCCTGCCCTATGGTGGAAGGTGTATTCATTCGTGAGGGTGGCCCAAACAAATGTCCCAGGCAGGGGGCTGAGACGGCAGACATATACTGTCTCTCAGGTCTGGAGACCAGAAGTCAGAGGTGGAGGTGCAGGCAGGGCTGGTTTCTCCGGAGCCTCTCTCCTGGGCCTACAGCCAGCCATCTCCCTGTGACCCCTGGCGTCATCTCTCTGTGCATGTCTGTGTCCTCATCTCCCCTTCTTACAGGACCCGAGTCCTACTGCAGCGGAGCCCACTTCAGTGATCTCACTGTACTTTAATCCCCTCTTTAAAGACCCCCACCTCCAAATACAGTCACATTCTGAGGTGCGAGTTACGGAGGGCTGGGGCTTCAATGTGTGACTTTTGAGGGGAGGAACACAGTTCAGACCATTTCAACTGTGGTCCCCTAAGTCTTCAACACCACCTTGAGAGGGATCAGAGAGGTGTATAGGCCCAGGGGGGTAGGGCCCAGGGTCTTTCTACTGCAGAGACCCTGCTGATGCCGTGCTCAAGCCCTTGTCAGCCTTCTGAGAGAGGCATCTGAATGCCAGCACCAGTCACAAGCCTGGAAATCAGCTCGGAGGGAGGCAAAATCCAGTGGCAGGAAATCTGACCATCCTTCCACCTTCCTGTGGCTGCTACTCAGCCCTCAAGGCTCTGACAAGGTTGGGAAACAGAGAATGGGGACCCCCAGGTGACTAGTGGGGGGTTGAGGTTGCTCCCCCCAACTGCCGCATAGACACTCGACCACTGCAGCCCCACTCCCTGTCTCCTCAGCCTGTTGCCCAGAGAGGTATCTGGGTGGCCTCTACACAGTCCAGTGACAGCCCCAAGTCCTCTGGGCAAAGTAACCCCAGGTGGCTGCCCTTACCAGCCCACTGAGCCAGCACAGAGACCACTTAAGACAGGTCAAGCCTAAGTGCAATGATAAAGCTCAGGGTCCCTCGCTGGGCCCTGATCGGGGAGCTGGGGAGCACCTTATTTCTGGACAGCTCTGCAGCAGAGCACGTATGTGCTAGCCGTGCACTCTGGGCCCAGGTCCACCTCCCACCATGTGTCCCACAGAAGTTCTGCTCTCCAGCCCCGGCCCCTCCCCTTGGCCCTGGGCCACCACCCTCCTCAATCCCTATATTTGGGCAGGTGAGTAG
This sequence comes from Taxidea taxus jeffersonii, assembly GCA_003697995.1. NCBI lineage: Eukaryota > Metazoa > Chordata > Mammalia > Carnivora > Mustelidae > Taxidea > Taxidea taxus. The sequence goes on from RCUC01103732.1 coordinate 9,216, forward strand.
TAATGGGTTTGAATCTTCAGCTTCCCTCCCCCAAAAAGCTGGGGAGTGCAGTGTATTAACCATGTTTTCTTACTTTCCATACTCCTTTTTTATTTTTATTTTTAAAAATTTTGTTCATGTATTTATTTATTCGTTTCTTTAAAGTACTCGCTGCCCTCAGTTTGGGCCTCAAACTCATGACCCGAGATCAAGAGTGTTGCAATCGGTAGAGCCAGCCGGGCACCCCTGACTTTCTGTGCTGAGATGCTCTGGCATCTGCAGCCTCACTGACTAGGGACAGACTGTGCCTCCCAGATTGTAAATAACTTGCCCCAGGACCATGCCTTCTCAGATGCAAACCAACAAATCCAGAGCCACCCAAACCTCCTCCTGTCTCCAGCTCTTCTGCTCCAGGAGGCATCCCCACCCCCTGCTGACCGGGGCCAGCTACCACACAAAAAGGGACAACCTCCCTGCCCAGGAGTCTGCCAAAATTATTCAAACCAGCCAGTCCTAAACTCTCTCAGGTTTACAGATCTCATGTTACGTTCCTTCCCCGAGACACCACATGAAAGCCCTGGGCCCTGCTTTTTCCCTGGTTCCTTTAGCCTTCTGGGGCGTCCCCACATGGCCCTGTGTGGTAGGCCTCATCTCTGGATCCAGGAATCTGTGTAAACCTCTTCCTTCATGACAGTCCTTTCTGTGCCTGCATGTCTCATGGTTTCTTATTAAAACAAATCCCCAATATATTTTAACACCCACGTCTGACCCCCTTCTCACAGGATGCTGGAGCTCGGAGACCTCTGCGCCACCCTGGAGTGTGAACATGGTCAGGATATGGGCCCCTGGGCACGTTGTTGGAACACTTGAGCATGAGCGGATAGGAGGGATGGGTCCCCGAAACTCCAAGTCTGTGATGGGACAGTCTCTGCAGGCTGGCTGAGACAGTCTTGCAGACGGGACCTCAGGCTCACAGCTTTGAAGGTGTGGAAGGGCTCTGGGTGCCTGGGACACTGGCTCCCAGAGGAAGAGAAACCAGTTCAGGCCCCCCTCCACACAGGGATTACAATGCTGTCCTGGGGCTCCTGGGACATGCCCTACCTGGGACACACAACGAGCCACTCAGTGAGGAGAGCAAGCTGAGGGTTCTTGACCACACCCAAGGCTCAGAAAGAGACCCCAGTGTTGGGGGTCTGCCCTGCCCTCCCTAACCCTTCTAGCTCAGGACACTGTGCCCAATCCCTCCAGCAACCAGCAAGGGTGCCTAACAAATCTTAGATAAGGTCATGCTTCTCCATGGCTTCCTCTGCCCTCTTTGCTCTCCATGGAGCTGTGGAAGCAGGAACAGGCAGAGCAGGGGGGCTGGCTTCAGCCCTGCCAAGGTCTGTGGGTCTCAGTGACAGGGGTTCCCGCTGGAGCTCCCCGACTCTAGCAGTGGCCCTTGTACTGTTATCCACCCACAGCACCGAGAGGATACAGGAGCAGGTCCAGACCAGTGTCCCCTGTGGTGGGGGCTGACTTCCCTTTCCTCCCCAGCCCCTCAGAAAAGACTGCAGTCCCCAAGCAAAGTGGCTGCTTTGGACTTTTCAGAAAACAGAAGGAAACCCAGAGAGGGCTTGGTTGGGGGTCAGGGCCTTAAGGGAGAAAGTAGAATCTGAGAAAGAGGAGCAAGGAGGGAAAGTAGAAAGAGGGAGCCCCAGAGAAGGAGGAACAAGGGGGAAGATGGGGTGCATGTCTGTTCTGAGAGCCAGCACGGAGCCCCCACATCGCAGTGTCCAGCTCCAGAAGACCAGCAATGGGATGTCCTGCTGGACCTCTGTCCCTCTCCACCTCCCAGTTCTGTCAGCAAGCCTGGTCTGCTGGGCCTCGGCCTGGGCAGCAGCTGAGGGACATCAGGGGAGTTCCAGTGGGAGCTCTGTGTGCTTCAGTGGAGGCCACTGGGGGAGGAAGGTGGGAGGCAGGGGGTGGGACAGAGGGAGAGGTTAGACTGCACCCCACAGTGGCTCCTGGCTCAGTCCTCCAGAGGTGTCCCAAATGTAGGCCCACGGCAGGCCTTTTAATCCACAGTGAAGGAGCCAACTTTGGGGGGCAGGTCCCCTCAGCCAGGGCAATGCAGGGGGAGGGTATCAGCCAGGGGTCCCAGCAGTTAGGGCAGAGGATGGTGGGAGGGGCCGGGGACACATCACACCATCCGCTTGGGCAGTCACTGAGATTCAGCTTAGACCATGACCCTCCCAGCCCTC
>RCUC01103735.1:0-14834 GCA_003697995.1 Taxidea taxus jeffersonii
TTTTTTTTCTTAGCACTTAACATTTCCTGAAATTATATTGTTTGTTTCCGATTTACACATACAATGTCTATAGCTTACTAGAATGTATTCTAAGGATGGCAAATTTTTTTTTTCTATTTAATGTTTCAATTCCTCTGTCTAAACTGTTAGAATAGATACCAAATAAGTATTTCTTAAAGTAATTTTCTTATATTAAGAATATCTTCTAGAAAAATATTTTATATGTTTTAAAAACAGAAAAAATAATGTTAGGTTATTATTTTGGGATCCTATACATGTTTTATTATAATTATATATTCCCCTATACTCAGATTCAGCTAATTTATTGAATTATTATAAAATTTAATTTACTATCTTGATTTTAACAATCGGTTCTCTGTTCCTTCAGAGCATGTTTTGTTCCTGTTTTATTTTTAGATGCTCTACAAAAATAACAGCATGGAGATAAAAGTTGTCCCTGTTACTAATAAAAGGATTTTGCCTAAGTTTGATACTCTCTTAAAAGGGATTGTATATGTATTCATAAAGAATTTGCACAGATATAAAAATTGTTAAAATGTTATAATTTCAACATTTGACTACAGGTAGGGCCGTGACTATGTAAAGAAAGAAAACATAAAGCTAATAAGTAGTGTTTTTGTTTTGTTACTCTGTCTTAAATCTAGAAACCCAATAACTCTAATGAAATTTTCCATCAACCTCATAACACATTATTCTAGAGCCATGGGACTACAGAAGAAAAATTGTAGAAGGAGGTATCTCTTTTGGAAAATGTCATCTGTGAGTTGAAATTGGATTTCAGTACCATAGCTTAAAGATGTTATTATTTCAGTATATTTATGGATTCAGTATCTGTAATACAACATAGTGAGGATGAGTAATAAGTAGGCTTAAATTGAGACTCTAAAACTGAACAGTAAATAAAATTTTATTGTTACCACTGTAAATTTGTGAAATGGAAATCAAGATTGGAAAATGGCAGTGCACTATGGGTATTCCATTTTCAAAAGAAATGAACTTCTTAAGAAGAGAGGCAGAAGAAAAAATACATATACCTTCATTGCAATATATAAATGTGAAGGTAGAAACTTGCTTATAACCAAGGGAGAATAAGACTGAAATTATATGAATAAGGGAATGTGATGTGAGCTTTTATAGAGATGGGAAAAAAAAATAGTTTTTGAGAGAAGACAAAATTTTCATTCATGGAATTTCTTCAAATAGCCAGCTCTACTGAGAATGTTTTTGCTTAAAATATAGTGTCTGAGAATTTCTTGAATTATTTTGCCCATAAATTATTCTTTCAGAAATCAGGATAACAAAGTAAGGCAACTTGTCAATTTTAATTCTGACTTAGCAAAAAAAAAAAAAATATATATATATATATATTTATATATATATAAAATATATATCTTATTTGGATATATATATTCAGTACAATGGTAGTTATGGTTCCATAGAAGAGTGCAATATTTTTGTCTTTTAATTCTCAACAATTACAAAATAAAAACCACAGACATAGTAAGATAAATATCCTGAATAACATTATGCAAAAGTTCAAATTAAAAGAGTTATGAATTCAAAAATTTCTAAGAAAAATATAGACAGATGCTAAACATTGCCCAAAGTGGGCACACTATGCAAATGCAATGCTTATAGAAAAAGATCTGAGAAAATAATTTCAGAAGGCAGTATAGTTTATTCCTCTCATGAAGTTCATTGTATCATTGTCTAATGGAAGGAAATCTAGTATTTATTGCTGAAAAAACACTCTAAAAGCTAATGTTTAAATCTATGATGAATTAATTTTGTTTGCGACTTAAGAAAAATACAGCTTACTGGGCATCAACTGGATCTCCGCACAAGTTGGGAACAAAAACAACCTTTATTTTTAGTAGATGGTATCTCTCATAGTTCATGTGTTTGTCAGCTGGTTCCTCAGTTGCAGCTATCGCTGGGACACCAACATATGGATTTTCCATATGGTTGTTTGGTTTTTGAACAGTATGGTGGCCATAATTCAAAGATGACCATCCAAGTAGTAAAGAGAGTATCAGTGAAATTTACATGACCTAGCAGCTTTTATGACCTAGCAGACATCATGTATCATCATTTCCACCTCATACTACTGGTTTAGATTGAGTTGGTTAGGCCAGCTCATATTTAAGGGAGGATGGTTAGATTCCTTCTTTCTATGAAAAGCTGATTAAAGAATATGCAGATGTGTTTTAAATCCAACATAGATGCTTTGAATTTTTTAAGACCATGAAATCTGTTTAACCTAGCATTGTCTGACTTTCTTGCTCAGAGTTTTCTGAGATGACACTAATTAACAACTTGAAGATACTATTCTAAAAAAAAAATCCTCTTGAGGGAGCTCTTCCTTCAAGTACATAGTATGCCTGAGTTTATTTGAGCAGCAGGAGTTTAATGAATGGGATTAGAGTGAATTGCAATGCATTTCTAAGAAAAACTTAGTCATACAAAAGTCTAAAACTATGCTCACATTTTGCCCTTTCTGTAAAGAAATAAAAAATGTTACCTTTATTTTTTAACCTTCTTCTTCAATTTAGTGCTCATCCATCTTTTTGCTATTAGTAAACCTTTAATATGTTTGAGCAAAGTAGATAGACACACACACCACTAGCAATGTGATCTTTAAATAGAAAATAAGATCTATTGAGTAAAACTGACAGCAGAGAAACTTAAATCATTCACAGGTCTTCCAATTTCTCATTATTTTATAAATAGGTATGTTTAGGCCAGATACACTGGCTTGGATACACTAACACAGAGAACTACAGAAAAGAGACTGCTCCCTGGTAATATTTTATATCTTTATATGAAAAGGGAGAAAAGGCATCTAGAATCTACACTTGGCTATGCCATGAGTTACTACTTTAAAATATGATAAGTAGCCTGGGACATTTACCCATGAAGCATTTTGTAACTCTCCCAGGAAGAGATGCCTTCTTCCTTTGAGTTCCCATAATATTTTGAATAGTCTCCTATCACTTCAAAGCCCTTTTCCTCATCTGCACTCATTCCTATCTTTATCTTCACATCTGTACTACTTTTTTCCAACTATCTCTTCCATATTTAAATGAAAATCAATTATCTAGAATATACATTTTCTGCTTAACATTAAACTCTTTTGCTTCCAAAACGATGTGTATTTTGCAGATTGTTAAGTTGAATTCACTACAATAATAAATTTTCTTTACCATTCCACTGAAACTCCTCCTCCCAGGTCAATGAAAAAGTGTCCTACTTAGGAAATGGAGAGGCTACGTTCAAACTTTTTATCATCTGTCTTTTCTGTTGCATTTGACATGGTTGACCACACTTTCCTTCTCTTCTGCTTTCTATTAATGTTTAGCTATCTCTAATCTCCCAATGTGAATATATAGTATATCCAAAACCTGTGCTGTTCTTGAAATTTCATATCTCAGGAAATTATACTTTCCTGCTCTTGATTTTTCTAAGAATAGTTCCTAAAAACTTAGAGTCTTTCTTGATACCTCCTTTCTCTCACCTACCAATTCCGTACCAGTCACCAAGAATAATCAACCCTTCACTTATACTATGTCTTAAGTTTTTTTTTTTTCTTAATACTTTCCCTTTATTAAGTAAGGACATCACAATATTTTCTCTGGATTATTAATAAAGACTGTCTCTAATATTTCACTTCCTTCTGTCAAGCACTCTCTAAACTATTCACCCAACTATTATTAGAAGGAAAATCTTTATTTGCTGAAAACCACTCACTGTCTATAGCCATACTGACAAACCTGCCATTTCCAGACCTCCATAATCCTTTTTTCTCTCTGTTTTACATGATCTCCCATCTACTGCAACTGCTTTTCTTCCCCTTTTTTACCTGATAAACTCCCTGCCCTTGACAACTGGGCTTAAATATTACATGCTCAGAGCATTTTCCTTTATATCATTCACTTCTATATTATTAAGATGCATTGATAATATGGTTCTATATTATCTTCTTGAGATATTTCAAGTATTTATTTCATGGATTTCTTGTAAATGGACTCCGTGTTTCTTATTTTCCTAACCATAGAGCCCAAAATGTATTTGCTTAGTGAAGAAATATGGGAAAACAGTAAAGAGTCATATTTCAATGTAACTATTTTTTCATTAGTTCCTCTCACTTAATCAAATTTAATGTATAAGAACCATATTTTATTTATAATCCCAGTGCACTAAAACTCAAAATGGGTCTATCCCTAAAAGTATTTTATTTTGTTAAAAATGATATAAATGGTATTTCATTAAAAATGCTGTTAATGACATACCATTTTATTAAAAATGGTGTTTACTATTGCTACTGATATAAAAAATAGATAACACAAAAATAGAACTCTTGGGCGCCTGGGTGGCTCAGTGGGTTAAGCCACTGCCTTCAGCTCCGGTCATGATCTCAGGGTCCTGGGATCGAGTCCCGCATCGGGCTCTCTGCTCAGCAGGGAGCCTGCTTCCCTCTCTCTCTCTCTCTCTCTGCCTGCCTCTCTGCCTACTTGTGACCTCTCTCTGTCATATAAATAAATAAAATCTTAAAAAAAAAAATAGAACTCTTGCGTCCATGGAAGCTTTTTTCCTATTCTTTCTTTCTCCCTCCCTTCCTCCCTCTCTCTCTCTCTTTTTTTTTTTTTTTTTAAGTTCCACACCCAGAGTGGAGCCCAACATGGGGCTTGAACTCATGTCCTGTGATCAAGGCCTGAACTGAGATCAAAAGTTAGACTTAACCAATTGAACCACCCAAGCAGCCCCATGGTAGTTGTCTTAATTCTTTATCCCTATGCCCAAAGTTGTCTCTCAGTACATTTTCAGGGTGGTTACTACTTTACAGAAGAAATTATTGTTCCAACTAAAATCTCATGTATATCTAAAAGTACAAAACAAGGAATTCACTCTGAGAGGAGACAGTTTTCTTGTCATATGTTTCTTAATGTGCCCAAAGAATCTGGGACAGTGCAGGACACTGAGTAGCCAAATAATACATATTTGTTTAATTAAAAAACATGGTTTGAATAGATAGTAATATGAACTGGGGACCAACTAAACTATTATTATTGCCAAGGAGGAAATATGGCCACATATATGTATTATATATTCTCTTCTTGTTATCTCTAAATCATTCACATATCCATTGATACCATATTCATATTCTCTCACAAGACACTGTTAAATGACTAGTCCATAAATTTAATACATTTTTAATCTATTACAAAAAATCTGTTGATTTGATAGACTTTTTAAAAATTAATAACCAAAAACACTTTTGTCACTGCCCTAAACACTTAATAACCAGAAATACTTTCGTGATATCTAAGGACATGAGAGTTTTGTGTTTTTTTTTTCATTCACAAAATGTGTGATACAATGAATACTTTGGAGGAAGGAAGCTTAATTAGATAACTACAAACCCATGGTCTCACATCACTAAAGGTTTGCCCTGCCTCTAAGATATGTATATCATTTTGGCAAAGATTAAGGGACCCATGAATAATCCTTCATTGTGTAGAAAACATGCTATTGTTGTGCCTGCATTTTTTTCTTTTGTGCCCTTAGAGGGTAACCTGCATTCTTAAAACAAGAAAATCAGACTCAATTACTTTCTAGATACACTAAAAGTATAGGTGTCTGTGCACTACTGGTCATGCACCTACTCAGGTCCTTTGCTCTAGCTCTTCCCTCTAGAATGTCATTTTCCTTCATTATTTGTTCACCTCACACTTTCAGTTCATTTAGATCTATGGTTAAGTGTCAGGTCCTTGAAGAGGTCTTCCCTAGTCAATGCATCCTCCTCACCCCTGCTTTATTTATTTATTTTTTTCATAACACGTATTGCTACCACTACTGCTACAGAAATGCATGTGTATTCACTTGTTTATTTTTTACTCTCTAACATTAGAATGTAAGCCCCATGGGGCAGAAGCTTTTTCAGTCATTTTTGGTGCTATATCCTGAATAGTTATTACCTTTCAGTAAGCATTCTACCCATAGTTTTTAAGAAAAATTTATAAAATAAATAAATAATAAACAAGTGGGCAGATTTAGTTATGGGAAAATTGGTAGAACATGTTTTATTTAAGGCAGACTGGCTAAGTCTTCACCAAATTAAGAGGGACTTTTAAGAAATAATTTTTTTAAGATTCCATCCCAGCAAGAAGTAGCCAAATGCTGATTCCCTGTATATCTTTACAGAGACCAAGTGGAGCACCATTTATTTATTTTTCTTTTTTATAATGTTAGTTGCCTTATAGTACATCATTAGTATTTGATGTAGTGTTCCAAGATTCATTGTTTGCATATAACACTCAGTTCTCCGTACAATCTGTGCCCTCCTTAATACCCATCACAGGCTCACCCATCCCTGGAGTACCATTTCTTTAAAAACCCCTATCTAAATAAGGGAGGGAGAGGAGTTCATCCTAAAGCTCCCTGCTAAAACCTGTCTTCCATTGGTCCATGTCCCCATGGGTATAGTGTACCTATATACCATATATCAAAAATTCTCCAGTCTGTCACTAGGCAAGCTAAGTCCTCTGCAGCCTTGTTCTGGCTGGTGCCCTGATGCAACGGACTTGCCTTGTCAATCAGTGCTGCCAATATGGGATTCTTCAACTGGTGGTAGCAGCAGAAGCAGCAGCAGCAGCAGTCGTGACCTGGCTTCTTGGCTATTTTGAGCTTGTTTAGGATGATAACATAAAATATTTAGGCTTTTATTAGGTTCAGGCTGAAATACTGTGACTTTTTCTCATTCAGCTTCTCAGCATACTCAATTTCCAACCAAAGTTTGACTAAGATATTCCAAAGATGTGAGTGATCTGATCTCATCCAAATGATAAACAGATTTTTAAGCTTCATAACTGTGATATGCAATCCAAGAGTTCTTGACAGGCAAAACATTCACCAGTCTAAAGATCTCTAAGATAATTTTGGCTTTTACAAGTGTTTAAGTTAGGTTAGTTGATCAATTTCATAGCCTTAGCCACTAAATGTTCATTTTGTAGATTCATCTTAAGGAATTATTTGCCTACCGAGGGAATATCCTCTCTAACCTAAGACTGGCTCTTCATAGAAGAAGGAATACAAAGTAAATTGCTAAATATTTTGGAAAGTATTAAGCAAGTGTAATTACAATTGTTCGAGACAGAGGGTTTGCTAATTATCTTTAATTGCTAACACAAGTTAAGTGGTAAGCATTGAGGAGGCAGCCACCATTAACCTAAACATACTTATTATAACTTGTTTGGGTGTTGAATCTAATAAGGTATAAGCTCCATTAAGACAGAGAATGGTTCTATTATTCATTCATTATATAGTAAGTCTCTAAAATATATTTATTGTGGCTAGAATCACTGGCTACTTAGAAGTGGTCTAAATAAACACCACTTTCCTGTTCATTTAACCAATCTAAATAATGTTGCCTATCATCAGTTTTGTGTTCTGATTTCTTGTGCAAATACATGTTTTTTTTTAAAGATTTTTATCCTTATTTACTTTAGAAAGAATGTGTGAATGGGGGAGGAGCAGAGGGAGAGGAGAGGCAGAGAATCCCAACAAGACTCCTTGCTAAGTGTGAAGTCCCACATGGGGCTTGATCTCACAACCCATGAGATCATGACCTGAGCCAAAATCAAGAGTCAGTCACTCAACTGAATGAGCTACACAGACACGCCTGCATCTTTTTTATATATGTGTGTGTCTTCTTTCTCTCTCCCTCTACTGCCCTTCTATGTAAATACACATATATACACATAGTTATACAAGTACTATATATATATGTATATACCTATGCATATATATATACACATAGATATACATACACATATCTGTTCTATAATGTACATTGATATATATCATATATATGCACATATATATTAAGTTCCACTTATTAGAATAAACACAAACTATGATTTAATACCAGTGTTGTAGAATCATTAATACTGAGATCTATCTTATCACCCAAAGAATCTTCTTTGAATTTGCCCATTTCAATCTTGGATTTTTTTTTTCATGCAGACACTGAACATTTGTTGCTGGTTTGATAGGAGTTACATTAAAACTAAAAAGTGACTCTAATAACTTAGATCTATAAGTGAGTGTAAGTAGATTAAGCAGGATCTTTAACTTCTCTCTTTATTGACAATCAAAAACAAGTACTGACTAGAAAAATGTCCTTGAAAATGCTTGGTCTCTGGACTCTGATAGACCTGAGTTTGAAATGTGACCCACCATTTTCTTGCTATGGAAATTTAATAAATCTTGGATCCTTAGTTTCCTCATCCTATAAATGGAGATATTTACTGGACCACATTTCAAGGATAGTGTAGGGTCAGGTAGAACAAATTACATGGTATATAGTAGGCACACTACATTTAGGTATTTATACAAAAGATATAGAACCATCAAAGTATTTATATGTAACTTATTTTGGATTTTAATTCTTTTGACATTTTCCCTTTGTGAAATCTTAGATCATTCTCTTCTCTTGACTTGACTTTTCTTCTTCTGCAGAAGAACAATATAAGTATTATGTTGAATCTCCAGAGGTGGGAAAAGATAGTCTGTATATGCAAATGTGTTAAATGAGAATTTTTCTGTTGTTAAAAGCTTGGTCAGAGATCCCAGTGGATTCCTGTGTAAAGGTAAAATGAGGTAAAAGGTAAAATGAGTGCTATACCCCCTAAGTCATACTTGATAAAATATTTCGAAACTGGTTTATGACCTTTAGCTTATTATCCAACTCAGAACATAAACAAATATGTTCAAAATTTGTGGAGATTATAGAGCATAGATTTATTTCAGAGGAATTACCTGCCTACTGTGCTTTTGGAGATAAATCTAAATCACTTTAAGCTACATGAAGGAAAGTTCAAGGTAACTATTTGTGGACTTTGGCATGCATGTATTGGAGATGGAATAGTTCAGGGAGCGATATCTCACTCACTTTTGAAATCTCTAACTTGGCAATTGTTTTGGGACAGAAGATCAAGAAAGAACGCTTAAGGATTCACGGGCCAGACATAGACCCTGCGAAATAAGATTAGCTACGAGTTATTTTGAAAAGAACCTCACACAAGAGATTCTTGTTTCTAGAGGCAGGCTGATAGCAGCAGAGCACTGTTGGCGTTTATATTTAGATTAAGAAGCCAAGGTATAGGTTGTAAGCATCAAAGTGGCATTTTCTACAAGAAATGGCAGTTCAGCAGTCCCAGATTACTACAGGTGATATATAGAGAAAGGGATCATGTGCCTTGATACCTACAGGCTTCCCAGGGGAAAGGAAGACCATGTTAGGGAAGAAGGCTATTTGAAACTGAGAGTGTAGGTTTTTGTTTTGTTTTTCTTTTTCTTTTTCTTTTTGTATTTTGCTTGTTTGTTTGTTTCATTTTTTATTTTACATAAGCCTGAGTGTTTTAATGCCTAAAAATCATATGTTTCCTGAGAGTAAATGAAAATGTAAAAGTTGATGAGGATGTGGTCCATGGATACGGGTAAAGATATTTCTTTTTTTGTACTGTAATATGTACAATTCTTTTAACAAATGCAATTATTTTAACAAATATTTCCATGAACTTAACATGGAACTTAACTCCTTGTAACAATGGAGTTGAGCAAATGGATTCAGTTAAGCTTGGTGGATTTTTTTTTGAGGGGGGTGTTGATTTGAGTACTCATCAGGTGAGCTAGGAATCCATGAGGATGATGTTGGCAAAGTATCATAGAGCAGAAATTATCTTCTGTGATAGACACCGAGATGTACCACCCAGATTTCTCTTTAAGGAAGGACTTGTTGCCCAGTGGTATAAGGTACAGTCAGTGGACACCTCCTCTAGAGATTGCCTCAACTAAAGAACCATTTTGCCTAATGTTACATCCTTCCCAGAGAAGTCTATAACTTGTGTCTGAGCTAGTCACAGCCACTTCTACCTACTATAAAACAGTCTGCTTGGCAATGATTGTTCTCAAGCGCTCTACAAGGTTGACCACAGTTTTTTCAATTTTTAAATGTAAAAAAAAAAAAAGGATACACACAGTAACATGACTAAATTTCATAGACGTAATGTTGAGCAAAAACAGTCAGACAAAATAGTATTCTTTATAAGTTCACATTTATAAAATATTCAAAAAGAGGCAACACTAACCAAATGAGTGATAAAAGTCAAAATTGTAGTCACCTCAGGGTAAGGAAAAGTTGAGGGTTCAAGAGATGAAGGGGAACGAAGAATCCTTCTGGAAATAGTACACATTTTGTACTATACAATCTTACATGCGAATGTAAGATTGGTGTATTTTATTTATGTCTCAAAAGTATTAAAGACAAAAAGGTACAAACAACAACAACGACCTTAGAAGGAAACCAGTGGAAGCCAGACATAATGAAATATTGAAAGATACTGGAAATTTGTACTTTATTAGGTCATACTTAAGACTGATTCTGCATTCTAGTCTCAGCCCTAATTCTCAATGTCTTCCATTCCCAGACAAGCCATTTATAAGGTTTTTGTGTTTTTTTTTTAAGCTAGTGTTATGATAAAACCATTATTCTGGCCCCAAAGTTACCATATGTAAACACTTTTAAGTATAAATATTTTTAATATTTATCCTAATGATTACATCTAGCTAAAAAATAAGTCAGTTACAATTTTATCTTTTTGAAAACTGTATTTTCCCTTATAAAATATTTATCTGCTTAAAGATTGACTATTAATTATAGATATTAGATTTTTATGTTAAAAATTATAATTTTATGCTCAAAGCAGGGATATTCCTCACATAATGACTTTTATTATGTGAAGATTAAGACTTAGGATGTTCATGTGCATAGCTAAATTATAAATGGGAATGAAGTCACTGATAAAATTTCTGGTGCACATGATTAGGAATAGAAACAAATTCAGTAGTTGTGTAACAATATGTTACTCTTGACACTTCTGCTTCACATATTGATTTTTTTTTGAGCTATGTAATATAATTTTATGGCTTTCCTAAAACTCCAAACTAAGATTTAAACCAATATGGAAATAAATTTTGAGGTCTTAATTCTGGAATTTAAAATAATGCTAATATAATCACCTGATTTAGAGGCAAGGAATGGAAAAGTGAGCAATTTTAAATAATAGGAAATGTTAATTGTGAAATTTTGTTCTGTTTTGTTTTTGGTACATTTATAATTTGAGAATGAGTGCCTAACCATTCCATTTTTCAAATACATTGACTATCAAAGACAATTAATACAATTTTGAGTTTTATTGGGCTTAAAGGAATTTAACTAGGTAAGGTACCACTTTGGCTATACCAAAGACAGCCATTAGGTATTTAAATAGTATTAAAATATGCATTGCCGTATGGGTATCTGTCAATAATTGAGCAACTCTTTATCCATTGTGGAATACTAAGAAACCTTTTTAATCACCTTGATATTTTAGCACCTATATAACAATGTTATTCTAACTGCTTTTAAATTTTTATTTTCTTGATTTGCATCTATTAAACTTTCTGATTAAAATTCATAGTTTTTCATTAAAAAGATTTAAGCAATGATTCAGGAAAGGTACATGGGGAATTTTTTTACCCAATTTTTGTCACCTAAGAACTTTGTCTCCTACTGAGTCTTGAGTAGAAATTCTTTCTTAGCAATATATTTCTGTAAGTGCAAAATACATTCAATGTAAAAAGGACATCAGATGTTTTAAAATTTATTACTCTGCTAAATTGGCACTGTGATCACTTTTAGAATAACACTAGAAATTACATACATAAATATTGCAAAGAGGGGCCAGTTGTAGGCTTAAAAACAATTTTTTTTGTATATGTCCTACATCTGCATTGAACACCCAAAATTGTATGCACTTCACATCTACTGATTTTTTAACTGTTTTATCTGTATGCTATTTTGAGCTACATATTTTTATTGCATACATATATTCCCACATGCTGATTTTTTAAAAACACACACACACACACACACACACACACACATACTTTTTAAAAAAATTAACAGTGTGATATTATTTTCAGGTGTATAATATAGCAATTCAACACTTACATACAGGCTGACTTTATACAGTTATCCACAAATATACATAGACTTTTTATAGATATATAAAAGTTTATTTCTAATTTATATGTTAGTAAAGATAATGACAATGACCTTGAAAAGGAGATAATAAAAGTAAAGTTATAATTTTTAAAATTCTAATATTTGTTACATGTCTAAATTTAGAGTACTAAATTTAGTAAATTTACTAAATTTACTATTCTGGAAGTGCTTTCTATATGCAAATCGTTGTGCTTATGTCTAGGTATGTTTGAAAAAAATAGCAGTTTTGTCTACAAAGAAGTAAAAATCACAAGGAACATATACAGTGGAAGAGAAGATTTGTAATTTCCCTTTTGTGTACATTTTGAACTCATTTTAACACACTGTTCTGCTTTTGTAGCTTCAAATTCGGAATGCTGGTAATAATTTTTGTACTATATAGTCCAGTCCTCTAGCAGGATTTGATGAAAACTGAATCTAGGTGTTCTAGCAAGATTCTCTAGTGATAATTTGAAATTGGAGTTATGAGATTTTATATTTGTTTTTCCCAGTAACTTAACAGAACAAATATAAATTTAGGACCCATGATATAGCCATACTGTTGATAGAGTGAATATTAAGATGAAGAGAAATATGATCTGGGAAATCAGAGAAATTTTCACTGAGCTTTCACACTAGAAGGAAGGAAGTTTTATCATATAATCAGAAAAGTATTCATTATTAAACTTAAGAGTTCTTATTAAAAAGAGAAAAAGAGAGAAGTCTGTTGGACATGCTAATATGCCAGTTAGAGTATGCTATATACTCTCAATTTGTTCATCTGTATGATGAACTTCATGATGACTTAAGTCATATGACTTAAGTAATATGTACTATTTGAAAATCTAGGTGTAGTAGAGAATAAGAAGCTGATAAAGATGTGATGATTTACTGAAGTGAAAATTGTTTTTTAAGGTTTTGTGAAATAAAAAAATTGTTCCTCAGCAATATTTGGAATATCTAATAAACAAGAAAAGGAAAACACTTTAAAAACTTCAACCCATTCTTTCCTTATTTACTGGATCAGAATCCTACACTGAACCTAAATTGAAGTGCACTCCGAAGCCTGAAATCAGGTTTTGCTCTTGATTTCTCAATAGAATCACAGTCCCTTGGGAACATTTTCCTTTCACTGAGCTACATCTCAATCAGCAGACAATTCACCATGTAGACTCACTTTGAATTCTTACTTCATCGAGTCACACTCAATTGAACATAGAGGACTGTGATCATTAAAGGCTGCAGCTTTCTCCTGACAGCTTCATGGAAGCGATCCAGAGCTACTCAGTATCCGAATTTCATATTCCCTTGAAATTGGAGCTGCACACCGTGCCGTGCTGTGACCTTTTCCTTTAGGTTCTTCTTTTCCCACCCCCTCTGCAGTTTGAAAGGTATAAGCACATCAAAAAAATTTCACTAAGGACAATCTCATAATAAAAAGTGATAGGAAAGGTCATAGCATACAGCAGAGATTAATTTAGTCAAGGTAGGCAGCTCTACTCTATATATTATAAAATGTTTGGGGTTAAGTGATTGTGGGTACTGCTTTTATTCGTAGTTATTTAGTGGAAATATTTGAAAATTAGAACTATTTGTTTTTATTCAGGAAAATGTAAGATCCAGTTTTCAGTTGGTTTGTTGGTTTTTTAATTGACAGTCCAGATAATCAATGCAATCTATAAGTATTTAAATCTTCTTAATTGATTTCAAGCTGCAACTCAACCTATTTCAAATTACATATTTCTATCCATTCTTTTTTTTTTTTTTTAGAATTTATTTATTTATTTGACAGAGAGAGATCACAAGTAGGCAGAGAGGCAGACAGAGAGAGAGGGGGGAGGCAGGCTCCTTGCTGAGCAGAGAGCCCGATGTGGAACTCAATCCCAGAATCCTGAGATCATGACCTGAGCTGAAGGCAGAGGCTCAACCCACCAAGCCAGCCAGGAGCCCTTTCTTATCCATTCTTATATGGATAATGTTTTAACTATATTTTAAATTAAGTTAGATGTTTTTCTATTTTTAAGTTATGACATAGTGACCCAATTAGCTATTTGTGGTACACCTTTAATTAAGTCTTGTGTAAGCAAAGGCAACAACTTACTAAATATACAGAAGTTTCTTCTTATACAGATTTGTGTCCTAAACACTACACAGCATATGTGTTTGTAGTAGTCCTTTTGGGTACCGCTCAGGAATAAAGCTGTGGAAAAGATGGAGATGGTATGTGTATCCCGGGAAGGATATTTAAGGAAAATTAGAATCCTAAAGACCTAATCTTCCCTAACTCAGTTAAGAATATCACATTTATATCATCATTTCCTTTTCTGGATGGAAGATTGTGGGGACATGTATTTGCAAATGAGTTTCCTGGGCTCATGGAAAAGGAAAGTAAAGAAAGGAAGAAAAGAGGCTATTAGCCTCAACACCTGCATCCCCAAACAGGGATACTCACTGTAGGCAAAATCAATAAGAGAAGTGGTGGGTTAGGATTTTGTATGAGCTTTTCCAGAGAATCACTTTTGAGGCAGGTTTCTCTATTTTAAAATGAGATTGGCAATAATAACTGCCTCTCAGAAGATCTAATATTGGAAACGCTTTGTTAAGTTACAACAGTCTTATTCCTCTCCAAGTCAGTGTGATGTAATACTCATAGGTTCTGTGCAAAAAACTAAGGGATTAAATTAAAGATATATTCCTTTCCCTTTTCACCCAAATTGTTTTTTTTTTT
>RCUC01103746.1:0-10563 GCA_003697995.1 Taxidea taxus jeffersonii
CTCCTACTGGCCATGCACACTGGTCCTTGTATCTCTACTCCTGGGGCTCACGCTTCTTCCTGACGCTCGGAGACTAGTTCCGTCAAAATAAAAAACGTGATCCAGGAAGGGAGGGTGGTGCCTTCCCAGCATCTTTCTTTCCACTCCATTTCCCTATACAGCCTAACACAGTGGAGACGCTAATAGTGATTTTTGAAGCTATTAAACCGGCCACTATTCGTAATAAAGGAAGGCACTTCTATAAAATTTGTGGCTTTTTTTCTTAAGGTAATTCAATCCAGTCCCTGATCACTTCAAAATATTAATGTTCTGGGGAAAATGTTACAGGAACTAACTTAATTTCAGGTTATCCTGACACCATTTCTCTCTTTACCAATTGTATATGTTATTTTCCATTAAAGAAACAACTTTATGCCCAAAGTATCTTAAAAACAGTCATTAAGATTCTGGTACCAATTCCAATGTGTGAGTTCTTCCCCCACACAAAGAAATTTTCTACAAGACACGCCCCCCCACACACACCCCCAACCCATCAGATGCCAATCACCTGTCCAGGAACCTATGCTTCTGAACAAGAGGTTCAATCAGAAGTTCCAAGGACCAGCCACGCCCCCCCCAAACTAAGGTTCAATTACTTTGCTAGAATGGCTCACAGAACTCAGAGAAACATATTTCTTACCAGAATACTAGTTTATTATAAAAGGACCTAACTCAGGAACAGCCAGGTGGAAGAGATCCACAGAGCAAAGTGCGGCGTGGGGGTGGGGGGGGTGGGGGGGGTGGCCGAGCTTCCATGCTGTCTTGGAGCATGACACTCTCCCCAAATCTCCAAGGGCTCACCAACTCCAGAAACTCTCTGAACACCCATCCTTTTGGATTTTTACGAAGGCTTCATTTCATGGCAAGACTGATTCCATCATTGGCCATTGGTGATTGAACTCAATCTTTAGCCTCTTCCTCCCAGATCAGGGGGTTGGACTTGAGTCCTTGAGTCAAGGTTGGCTTCCCTGGCACCCAGCCCCAATCCTTAGGTTACCAAAGGGCTTTCTAAAAGTCACCGATGACACCCTGATTGCTCTCAGCACAGAAAATTCCACAGGTTTTAGGACTTTTGTGCAAAGAATGGGTACAGAGACCAAATATATATTTCTTACTATATATCACAGTATCACAGCCTTGAAAATAGTCTCCACCTCACTCTGAGGATTCCTTCTCTTCTAGACTGGAGGTCTTTGAGGTGAATATGCACTATAGTTCACATCTACAACTCATCCAAAACCCAGGAAGAGAAATGTACCCTCGGTCCTATGTCTGCCATCTCCTTGGACCCATGTTTCATTCCCAGGGCAGCCCGACTGCCCATGAAATCAGCAAGCCTCAGCTCGGGGACGTCCCCCCTCTGCAACAAGCAGGTACAGGGGAAGCAGGGCGTATCGGGACCAAGTACCTCAGTTTTGATCACAGAAAGCAACTTCCCCGACCCTGAATGAGAACACAAGGCTACTTCTGAAGCAGAAACAGAAATCCCATTTCACTAGCTTCCATCACATAGGCCAGGTGTCTGTGAGAGGAAACCAGAAAGCT
This sequence comes from Taxidea taxus jeffersonii, assembly GCA_003697995.1. NCBI lineage: Eukaryota > Metazoa > Chordata > Mammalia > Carnivora > Mustelidae > Taxidea > Taxidea taxus. The sequence goes on from RCUC01103746.1 coordinate 1,585, forward strand.
GGGATCCAGGACGCAGCCTTGCTACCAGAACCACCATCCAGCAAAGACGCAGACGGAGGCATGCCTGAGACACTCTCCCTTCCACTCTTTTAGCAAATGTTCACTGAGTGCCTTCTGCACCAGGCACTGGGACCAGTGATGACTCAAGCAACACAAGGAGGAATCAAGAGCCCCAGCCCAGAAGCGAGAAATCAGCCTTCTCCTCCTGTACCACGAGTGACTGATGTAAGCCTCTTAGCCGAGTCCCATCTGGCCATGAGTCCCCCATTTGTAAAATAAAGAGGACAATCGGCCCCTGCTTCAAAACATATAGGACTAAATGCTTAAAAAGAAAAAAGAGAAGAAAAGGAAGCAACTGGGTGGCTCAGTCACTTAAGCCTCTGCCTTTGGCTCAGGTCATGATCTCCGGGTCCTGGGATGGAGCCCCATACCGGGGTCCCTGCTCTGTGGGCAATCTGCTTCTCCCTCTCCCTCCGCAATGCCCCCACTTTGGCGTACGTGCTCTCTCTTTCTCTCATAAAATCTTAAAGAAGAGAGATGAAAAAAGGAAGAAATTATTTCCTAGGCTAGGCTGATAAACCTTCATGTCAAGTACAAAGGGAGGAAAATACAAAATGGTTAATGACTAAGGAACTACATAGAACTAGTTTCTCTGCATGAGCCTAGGCGCTTTCACAGGACTCAGGGCTCTCAGAAGGTCAATTCATTCCCTTCAGTTCTTTCTGCATCCCCAAAGCTGATTCACTGTGAAGCCGTGCAACTCGACTATCAACTTGGAAACAAGGGAAAGACACCCTAAAAGACGGCTCGCTCTGCAAAGGGAAAAGCCAGTCATCCTTAAAGAACAAATCAGCCGAGACCCACACGATGATAAACTCGTTTATTTCTCTGAATGTAGTTGGCTGCGTGCTGTTCCCTACAAAGATGGGACAAGCACATTAATGTCCACAGGCGGCACCACCCATCAAAGGTCCAAGAGAAATCTCCTAACCTGGGCCAGGTACTTCGGTTTCAAATAGTCGCCCAGCTCCTCCTTACAGACCCAGACGTGCTGGCCCTCCTTCCTGGTCTGGGAGAAGTCTCCAGTCACTAGCAGTGCTTTGAAGAAGAATACTTTGGCCCCAAGGCTACTCTCTGTCCGCATTGCTTGAGGGAACTTGAACTTGTAGTGGCCACAGGGGGCGTTTCCCAGGAACTTGGCTTCCAGGTTGTTTTCTGAAGGGGAGAGGTGAACATGAAGATGAAGATGCACCCACCTGTTTACTCCAGCTCCCCCAGTCAGCGGGGCTCTGAGAGCCATTTCCAGCCTGAGGTAAAGCAATCCCTGAGAGTGAGGACGAGGGTCGGTCCTGAAGAGGCTCTCCTCCTCTCCGTCCACGGGCTCACGGGCTCCAGATTCACTGAGTCCATCCCGTGTGCCAAGCTACTGCTCTCGGACTGAAGTCAGCAATGCTGTTCAGAGACCACTAGCTGGAGTCAGAGCACTAAGCTTCTAGACTCAGCCAGGCCACCAGCCACAGTCTGCTGATGAAGGACCAAGACACTCAGTATCTGTAAAGCAAAGCTCATTAGCCTTTCAAGAGGACTGTCATTTGAAAAGCATAAAAAGGACCCAATTTGACTTCTGTGGGGTGAAAACATCATAACCAAAGTTAAAAGACAAAGACAGATGGTTGGATGTTATCTAGAATCTGTAACAAAGGGTTAACCGCAACCAAGCCATTTCAAAGGAAGGGGGGAAGGACAGATCAGTCACAGCATTTGGAAAGCCGACCGCTAAACAGGAAAAATAAAGCTGGATTCCACCCACCTCAGTCCTCACTTCAAAACAGATACCACACGGATCAAAGATGTAACAAGAGAAATTTCACTTTCATAAAAAGACTGGGTATTCTGGACGGTGGTTTCATGGACGTTTAATACTTTCTGAATTTCTTTGTATTTTCAAATTTTTCATTAAAGGGGGAAAAAAAAACCCGAAAGAGTACTAGAAAAAATGTGTGATACTCTCTGTATCATTTCTGGGAGGGAAAGCCCTCACCAAGACACAAAATTTTAAAAAACCAATAAAAGAAAAAAGTGTTTATTTACATAAAACTAAATCTTTCTACAAGGAAAAACGAAGCATAAGAAGTCAAAGACAAAACAGCACACTAAAAAATATTTTCAACACACTCCACAAAGGAAGAGTGTCTTCAGGCATAAGAAATACTGAGAAATCAATGAAGAAAAAGCCAACAAATCTAAAAGAAGAGTGAACTAAGCATATGAACATAACAGTTCACAAAAATAAAAAAGACACCACTGACCTACAAACATTAAAAGATGCCCAATCTTATTAACAATTAAAAAAATATAAATTCAGACATGTCATTATTACTGAAGTCCCAAAACTCTGAGCTATCCACTGCTTGTCAAGGACAAGAGAAAAATGAGTACCCTCACACCATCATGGGGAGAGAGGTTAGCGTGAACCGCTGCCTTCGGCAAGAGTCACCAGTTTTAATTCTGCGTACCCTTTGAAGCAGTGACTCTGCTTCTAGAACCTGAGCCTCCCAGATATGTTTCTCTGCCCGTGTAAGCCAAGATGAGTATACAAGGATGCTCATTACCGCTTATTTGTAAAAGCAACAGACAGGTGAACTACAGCACACGCATATTAAGAGATCTATGCTGGGGTTAGAAAGCGTTAAGGTATGGCGTCACATGCTGATACAGAGATGCTTAAATGCCGCACAGAAGAGAAACGAAGTATATAACAGGGCTTCATATGGGAGAGAAAAACCAGATGAAATATGCATGTGCTTCTAATTTCTAAAAAAATATACCAAAAAAATAAATAAATAAATAATAAAAAATAAAAGAATACACCAGAAACTATTAATGAGGGATGCCTCTGAAAGAGGAAAATCACTTCTCACCCTATCTTACATTCGCTAAACACTATTTTGATAATTTTTTTCACCATATATAACAAATTGCGGCTCTCAATACTAACAAAAACAAAAACAGAACCAAAACAAAAATACTATTGGCATCAGAGGAGGAATTGATATGCAAGCTCACCTACAACACAAAATGCCAGCAGGACGTATCTGTGAGTGGTGGAATTACACTGGCAAGTTTCTCTATACTTTCCTGAAATTCCACTTATTTCACCGAATATTTTTCTATTTTTCTACTTATTATGTGGAAAAATTTTTTTCTATTTTTCTATTTTTTCTATTATCTATTTTTCTATTATCTGGAAAAAAGGATTAAAAAATACAGTTAAATCAAAATGAAAAAAGGAACAGTTCATCACAAACTGAGCAAAGAATCACAAAGAAATACACATAGCCAATAAACACATGACAATACGGTCAATCTCACTAACAATTGGGAAAATGCGAACCCAAAAGAGATCATTACGTAGTGACGTGGACAGGCAAAAATTAAAATGACTCGTCCATGTGTCGGTGGGGTTGAGACAAATGCGCACTTCTCTCCGCCACTCCTGAAAATGCCCAACAGTATGTACATTCTGCAGGACAACTGGAAAAGACCCATGGAAAACGTCAATGTGTCCCTCCTTGACCATTAATTCCACCTCGAGGAATTCCATCTTGCAGCAGGACTTGGGAAGAGAGGTGCCAGTGGGGAGGAAGTAAATGGACTCTTACACACATACACACGTATGTACATACACACATTTTTACATTTCTTGAGTTCTTCTTTGCCATTTTAATTATTTTCTATTATTTGCCGTTTTAATAAACAATAAACAAACACGTTTTATTTGTTACGCTCCTGTTTAATGTCAAAATGTCTTTCACAGCTTTCCTTTCACATCTATTTATTACAGCGGGAATATTACAAGGAGAACAGTGGGTTCCGCGGTAGAAACCCTCTCCACGTGGCACACGGGAGGGAGAGCGGAGCGTCCGTCGTGTGTGTGTGAGACAGAAGCTGAGCATCTGAACAGTGATCCTGGTGAGAAACCCAGACGCCACCTCCTAGGGGACAGCGGAGGCCACAGGAGCATGGCAAAGGTCCCCACCTACTCCATCCTGTCTTGCTCTCGCAGGCCACACAGGCCCCCCGTGGGCAAGGAGCAAGGGGGCACACAGTGGCTGCCTTGTCAGCAGGCGTGTGTGCTGGCGACAGGGCCCACGGAGCAGCACTGATCCTGCCAAATCTACATGCCCGATTAACATTCCGCGAGCCTCTGCTGTGAGCCAGGCACTTTGCGGAGAGCTGAGATGATGGGGAGGAACGGATGCCATCCGGCCCTTCAAGGGAGTCAGAATTCTAGCTCGGAGAATGTGCCAAGCCACCGACTACCGGGCACTGCAGTAAGTGAAAGAGGTGCCCTCCCCTGGAGCGGGAGCTCCCACAGAGCAGGGAAGCGTCCTGTTCATCTGTGACCCCACTGCCTGCACGGTGTCCAGCAAATGGGAGGCTCAGAGCAAACATTCGTTACAGGTGAGTAAAGACACACAAATGCTACAGGAACCTAGAGGGAGGAGTAGCTGTCTACCTGGGAGCTTGGAGAAGGTTCCAGCACGGAAATTATAACGTACAAGCTGCGTCTTCAAAACGGAGTCTTCAGACCAAGGAAGAGAAAACCGTTCCCGTCGGGAGGCCAGCATGCCACAAAAGAGACGCATGAACCACCACGTTACTGGAGGAATGCGGAAGGTCTGCTAGGCTGAACTCAGACTATACGTCAGTGTGCAGCCAGCCAGAAGACTGGCAAGCTCAGGACCGGAGCAAACGGATCTGTAGGCCATGCTCCAAACTCTGAATTTCTATGGGAAACCCTTTAGGCGGAGAAGTGGCAGGGGATCTGTGTCTGAAAACTCACTCTGGCAGCACTGAGGGGCACGACATGAAAGCAAAAGGGAACTTATCTGGCACTTACTTCAAGGGTCCAGCGCCGTGGTTCTCAACCACTGTGATTTCACTTCCCAGGCAGTATCTGGCAATGTCTAGGGACAGTTTTAGTTGTTATACTAGGGGGAGTGGAGATGGGCCAGCATCACTGGCTTCTGGTGGGCACAGGCCGGAGATGCAGCTGGTCATCCCACAATGCTCAGGGCAGCCCCCGCTAAGAATTACCTGGCCCCACATGTCAACAGTGCCAAGGATGAGAAAACCTAATCTGGCGAGAAGCCAAAAGGGTGATCGCTACTGCTGTGGGAATAAAAAAAAAGAAATATTTAGAACAGACCAGGCGGGACTTGAGAACTTCAGGATGTCAGAATGAGGTCAAGAGATCCTGAGGCTTCTAGTTGGGTAAATGCGTTGTCAGGCCAGTAAGCAAGGCCGTGGGGACAAGAAGAGGCGCAGGCTGAGAGCGGAAGGACTGTCAATTTTGGGAGTACACACTGAATTTTTCAATCCCAGCAAGGGACAGGGAGAGCGTGGGGATGGCGCCTGCCAGCCTGCCTCCCCACACCGTACTGTAGCAGACCCCGAGATATGTGCTGAACTGAATGCTTGCCCCTCAAGCCAACCATTTTAAGATAAGCAAAGCCTCTTTCATGGAAAGTCTAGGCACCTTCCAGCTGGCTGCCCATGCTGGGCCCTGGGGCAGAACCTAAATCACAGCAGAAGCAGCTTTATCAGGGATAACAGAGTGGCAAATACTGAGTCACCAAGATGTCTTCCTCAAAATGATACCAGACAGCCAAGAAATGAAAAATGTCCTCATTTTCAAAGAGATACTCAAAAGTCAAAGTCAATTTTAGAAGGCAGTGGATTACCTAGACAGATGTTCTGAGACACCAAGTACTTCTTAGCATCTGAAGTATGGGCTAGAGAAATGATGAGTGACAGGTCATACTCCATATATGAAAGAACTAAGCACACTTTCAAGTTCTCAGTACAAGATGTTGCTTAAAAAAGGGGGGGGGGGGGGGGGACGGCGCCTGGGTGGCTCAGTTGGTTAAGCAACTGCCTTCGGCTTGGGTCACGATCCCGGAGTCCTGGGATCGAGTCCCACATTGGGCTCCAGGCTCCATGGGGAGTCTGCTTCTCCCTCTGACCTCCCCTCTCATGCTGTCTCAGTCTGTCTCTCTCTCTCAAATAAATAAATAAAAATCTTAAAAAAATAAAAAAGAGCAGAGCAGATCAGGAAAAGATCCATCCTATGCAGAGCTGAAATAAAATCCACTTCTTCAAGTAATCCATAGATTAATCAAAAACGTGAGAAAAGATAAAACCAAACGGCAAATCATGATCATTTTTACAAACAATAAATAACGAAGCTTTCAATGGTGTAAAAACTGAAAAACGTTTTACTGTAAATACTGATGACTGGGAATCCTGTCTGAACTGTGAGTTCCACTGGCATTCCAGAGACAGAAATGCCACTAACAGGACCCATGGAGCCAGCATGACCCGCGATGGCTACCCATGACAATAAAATATCTTACAATCATGGGCTCAAAGGAAGATGTGGGCCAATTAAACCCAAAAAGGTACTAGAATTATTCCTATGAAATATGCAAAACTGTGGAAACCTGGAAATGAAAGTTCTGTACTTTGTCGGGAAGACAAGGCTGACAGGGCAGAAACTGAAGCTCTCCATCCTTCAGGTCCGACAGCAGCTGCTCAATGAGGCAGCCACAAAGAAGCGCCCCTAAGCAACAGTGACCTGCTCAAAGAGAGGCAAGGGAAGAGGAAGGACCTAAAACCACACTCTTTAGTTCTGCACAGGAGGTAAGGGTCCAACAAGAGGATCTCTTCAGCCAATCCAGCAGTTTCACCATCCCCAGGCTTGGAACTAAGACCAAGCAGAGTCTACATGAAGAAAGGAGCCACTGACTACAACTTCCAGATCAAAACCTGTTGACAGACCTCCCACTTTCCTTTCAGAAGCAGCAGCTGCCGTGGTGGATATTATTACTTGGTGAATGAAAAAGTAGATTAAGGGGGGGAAAACACTCAACCCACACAAAGGATGGGAAAAAAATACAGAGTTCAATAAAACACATATTTTTTATATGTGAATTATTTTTTCTACCATCAATAAGACCCATGTGCTATATTAGAAAGAAAGAAGAAAAGAAAATTTAAAAATCTCAGTGGGACAAAGACTCTCACCTGACCTAAAATTCTTTCTAGGTGAAATTTTTATAGATATCAAAGTTCCCATTAATGACCCACCTCCAATCCTGCCAGGCATCATCACAAGCTGGTCTGCAAATTCCATGGCTGAGTGTGAAAGGATTTTTGTGAAGTTCAGAGAGAGGCAGAGAACTCACCTGAAAGCATGGCCAGGGTTCGTTCCGCTGTTCCTCGGAGGGTCTCCCCGGGCTGCCACTCTGCCTGGGGAAGCATCCAAACATCCTGGTCTCCAAGCTTCTCTTTGACCAACAGAACAAGGTTCCTGTCTAGCTTCCGGTGCAGTGAAGTTCGGTCATTCTTTTTATCGGCTTCTATGAAGAAAAGGGTATCAGAGAAGACAAAAAGACTGTGATCTGCCAGAACCAAGGAGAACAGTTTTATAGTCTTTCTTTAAGGTAGAGCTACAACCTTTACCATCTTAAAATCAAATTACGACCCTGACCCATCTCTCTAATTCAGAACTCTTTCAGGGTAGAATTTCACAATCTTAAGAAAACTACAACGTAAGAAGAGAAAACCAAAAGCTGAACTTCTCCTTTGAAGAGCACTACCTTGTGTAGGTACTTTGAGCCTTTGGAAAAGAAGCTATACCCACACCACTTCAAACCCTACTACTTCACTCGTTTTGACAATATCACTGACTTAACTTGGCCCCACTTTCTCTGTTCTTCAGTCTTCATCTGAGATAAGAGAACTCAATCCTCTGCTTTAGGAGAGATTTCAGATGACACACAGAAAGCTAGCGGGAAAGGCTTGATTTTCTCCCCACTCTCCTTCCCAAACTAGGAAGTAAACTCAGATACATTCATGAAGTCTAACCGAGAAAGAATAGGTTATCCCAACACCCTTACCTCCCACTCAAAAATAACACCGGCCTTTAAAAATTATATTCAGGGGCGCCTGGGTGGCTCAGTGGGTTAAGCCGCTGCCTTCGGCTCAGGTCATGATCTCAGGGTCCTGGGATCGAGTCCCGCATCAGGATCTCTGCTCAGCAGGGAGCCTGCTTCCCTCTCTCTCTCTCTCTGCCTGCCTCTCTGCCTACTTGTGATCTTTCTCTATCAAATAAATAAAATCTTTAAAAAAATAATAAAAAATAAAAAAAATAAAAAATAAAATAAAAAATAAAAATTATATTCAGCTGGAAATGAGGAACAGGGAAAAGACTTTATTTTTCTCCCACCTGAAAGAAGATCTGCAACCATTTGCTACTTAAAATACAAAGCAGGGGCTAAGCAAATGTCCTTTGAGAACCAAAATGCCCGCCTTTTCCTTTTCTCTTGCTGGCCTAAAATGACCACAAACCTGTTATACGAGCTCCAGGTTTGAACTGTAGGAACTTCTGCTCCCATGCATCTTCCAAATCCTGCAGCAGCAGTACACTCTGTTCATCCTCTTCTTCATCATACAAGTCAGCTTTCTTCTTTGCCAGTTGCTGGGCTTCATCTAAAGCACGAAGCTCATGGTCTGAATACATACTTCTCTCTACTTCAATCTGAGAAAATTAAAAGGACAAAAAAACTGAAAACAAAACAAAACAAAAAACAGGCAAGAATAGAAAACTGAGCTATAGCACACTTGACATACCACCCAGCATAACCAGACAAACAAGTAAAACATCACAGGAAAATAAAAAGAAAGAAAAACAGTCATCTGCACTTTGGGCTTGAATTACATTTCCTAAAATGTTAGAATGTGACTGGAGGTCAAGCTGCTACAAAGAACAGAAAACTGGGACAGGCGCCACCTGCCCACTTACCACACTCCAGCCCTGTCAGCCCTTGATCTCACCACTTTACTGCCTCAGGGAGTTTACAGATGCTGTTCCCTCTTCCTATAATGTTTCCCTCATGCTCTTCTCCTAGGAGA